>JASXTE010000564.1:0-37355 GCA_030280995.1 Hemileia vastatrix | reverse complement strand
GAGCGAAGTTCAAACTCTGAATTTGAATTGAAAGCACAAAAGAAATCCCAACTATCCCTCGTACTTCTTTCTCTCACTTTGCCCAATCTCTAGCCTTTCTCAAAACCTCCATAGTTTCCCTTTCTTCTTTTCCCTCTTGTTCCTTTCCTCCTTTCCTACCAGTCAGTGGATCCATCCCACCACCACTAAACCTTTCCATATATTCCCATCTAGCCTTCAACGGTAAACTCATTAAAATACTTTCAATCCTAGCACCAGGAGTCATTAAACCGAATTTAGTTCCTCTATCATAAACCAAATTGAATTCAACATATCTACCTCTTCTAATTTGTTGCCATCTCTCATTCTCTTGACTATAAGGTTTATTCTTATGTTTTTGAACCAAAGGTAAATAAGCTGGTAAAAAAGAATTACCCATTTCTTGAATCGTTAAGAATAAAGAATTTGGAGTATGAGGTTTATTTGATGATAGAATTGAAGTCGAACTACCATCATTCAAGGGAATGAATTTTCCATATTTCTTTACGAAATCAGATTCTGTTGAAGATGATGTAGATGTAGGAATGAATAAATCATCAAAGAAAATCCCACCAATTCCTCTAGATTCCTTTCTATGAGGAATCCAGAAATATTTATCGCACCAATTCTTCCAATTTGGATAAAATGCAGTATCATGTTTATCAGCCGAATTTTTCAAAGTTTGATGGAAATGTTTTGCATCTTCTAAATTCAAATAAATGGGAGTTAAATCTGTTCCACCACCAAACCACCAAGTGATTGGCTCTGGTTCAGTTGGATAACTTAATTTACTACTACTCGATTTGTCCCCACTTTTGACTTTTGCTTTTTGAGCAGATTCAAATTTGGATTGAGTTTCTTTCAAAGCTAACTTGTATTTCGGATTTTCTTTACCATTCTTTAATGTTTTTGGATGATTTAATTCGAAATATCGATAATTGAAATGAACTGTTGGAACAAAAGGGTTTTTAGGATGAACTACTAAACTTAAACCTGCTGCGTAAAATGGTAGTCCATCTACTCTATCTTCATCACCCTTTCCGCGTAGAGTACCTTCGATTTCAGTCTTATATCCAGTTCTACCCAATAAACCATCATGATCTGCAGACATTTGTCTAATTGCATTTTTCGGTAGAGTTCCATGAACTATCGAAATGTTTACTCCTGCTTTATCAAAAGTAGAACCATTTTGTAAAACGCATGAAATACCTTCTCCACCTTCTTTTCTTTGCCATGAATCAATGAAGAATTTGGCTCCTCCAAGAATTGGAGAAGGTTCTTCTTTAGAGAGATGAGAGACAATGTTGTGTTGGAGTAACTTGATGTAGGTTTCCATTCGTAATCTCATTGGTGCCGTTGCATCGATTAATAGAGATGGATCTAGGTGGGAGATTTTGGGTAGGTTGGACTGCAAGGAATGGGAAAGAATGAGGAAATATAAAGAAAAGAAGTGCGTCAGAGAAGCGAAGACGATGTAGACATCTGAACCATTCCAAGAGAAGTTGCATCTTTTCCAGAAGGACATTCATGTCACCAGCATCTGAATAACTAGAAGTCTTTGAATTGATTGAATAGAGATTTCACGATAGGAGCTCATAAGAAGAATTCTTAATCTGCAGCTAGCTTCCTAGATCGGGAAGGAACTACTCTCTTTTTTCTAATCTCTCCGCACCTCACTCTTCCAAACGGGAGTTGGAGAAAAGAAGCTCCTCCTTTCTTTGTGAATATAGCTTGAATGATGTTTCAAAGAAGCTGCTCCAGTAGACGGCTCCCGAGATGCCAACTCTTTAGTCTCATTCCCCCACAGTCTTCCATCTTCTCCTGCTATCTTTGCCTTCCCCCAAAACAACATCCTAGACTGCAAAGAACTTGGAAGCTAAGATTCAGTACCTTCACGATCGGTAAGAACGCTTGCCGATCTGTTCTTCTCTGTCTCTCTCTCGAACTTCTGATCCCTCGGACCGTCTCTCCAAGGTGGCTTCCACTACTCATTCGACGAAGTGTCAAAGCTACCTGCAATTTGAGAGATTGAAATGGTTCACTAAGTATACTCACGTCATTGACATCCTGTGCAGCCTGACAGCTGATTGAGCCATGTTGAGATTGTGAGAATGAATTGTAGAGGTAGTTCAAGCCAGTGAGAGTGATGACTAGAGCGGTTGCGCCTGTAGCTATGGATCGAGGATTGAAACTTGACTCAGAAGAAGAAGAAGAAGAGTAGAACCTGGATGATGAGGATGAAGATTGATTGAATGAGTGGTGATTGACGTTTCTGATTAGACTGCAAGAAGTGGATCTGAATGGCAGCTGAGTTCTGTTCGAGATTGAGGATGCATTTCTGCCAATCATTCTTGCTGATCCTATTCCCATTCTTCTACTCATCTCTACCAATTAGAAAAGAAGTAGAGTGAAGAGTTGAAGGAGTGATTGGGTTGGTTCGAGAGCAAGAAGAAATCAAGTCATAGCAGCCTTCCCCTAGCTCAACTCGTCGCTGTGCCATCTAAAATGTGTAGATCTTGAAATCCATTCATTTGCAACCAGATTGAATGCTTTTCCATCTCGCTTCTCAGTCGGAATTCTAAAATTGCGAGCCGTAGGCAGGTCAGGTCAACCTCGTGGCTCACTCAGTCTGCCCTTATCAGTTCTAGAATCTGGCCCTGTCCTTCTTCTTCTTCTTCTTCCAATCCAACCTTCTACTTCTACTTCTACTTTCTTCTATCCTTGACCTCTTGGTCATGCCACGATTCCACTGGACTCAAGCAGTCTCACTCACCTCGATCATCATCTTAGCCATCTCTGTCTACTTCCCATGTGAGTCTTCTAATCTTCTCAATCCTTCATCTTCCTTCATCTCACCTCTCCTTCTCTCATTCTTCTCTTCCATCCAGACAAACGACATCATCTAATCCATGGTTCCACTCATCATCCTCCTCAACTCAACCTAGATCAATGTCAACTCATCCAATCCCAATCACAAGATCAAAATGATAGTCAGTTTCATTCAATGAGATTCTGCGACGATCCTGTCATTCATCGTAATACTGGAATGGTTTATATGCTATGCGATCCAGGTAGAGTATGGTGGGATCCACTCAGGAATACTTGGGAGGAGAAACCTGGAAAGAAGCAAGAGGATCATGCCTCGGTTTGGGCTTGGGATTTACAGGTGGGTTTCAAGAAGTGTAGAGTGAAAAAGAAGATTTGGAACGCAGAGACCTCAATACGAGTTAGGGTTTCTCAGAAATAAAGATACTTGAGAGATAAGAAAGGGAAGACAGAGCGAGAAAGTCAGAGAAGATGGCGAGCAGATCTACCTCGAGTGAGAGATCTTCTTCGAAAGTGGCATGCGAAGTCTTCCATCGGCTACCTCTCCTTATTGAATGAAAGGCTAGAAAAAGCATCTGCAATAAGGAGTCTTTAATGAGTCGCTCGCTCTCTTCGAACCATCTCGAGAACTGCGTATATGCGTACTCTTTCTACTTTCTTCTAATCTTCTTATCACTCTATCTTCTGTTACTTTCTCATCCCTTTCCCTTATCACAGGCAAAAACCCCTCCTTCAAAGCTATCAATCCCAAACCCACCTTCAGGAAGTTTCCATCCAACCTCACTCCTAGTGACTTCTTCAACCTATCATTCCTTAAACTCAACCTCACCACAATCTCTACTATTAATGATAGTCAATCATCCCTATCCTCGATCCTCAGGAGTGATAGAAAACTTCGTCCACGTCCTTAATGGACCTTCTGGAAGATCCAACAAGATCATCAAACATCATTCAAGAATCGGATCCGACAAGTTGAAAATCGAAGGAAAACAAGTTTCACCTTACAAGATCACAGGATATTTTGAACAATATTCACCACCATTACCATTAGGGTATCGATTGGATTCCAAACTAGGAGGATTGGATGCATTCAATGAACATGATGCAGATACAGATAAAGGAGAAGAATCCTTAGGATCAGAAACGATTCAAATCCCAAGTTTCTTTTATTCTACTTTACCAATCCCAACTTCTAGAACTCATCCTAGAACTTTCGATTCTGGAATTTGGTTACATTTCAAAGAATTCTTTTTCAAAAGAAATCATGGAATTTCATCTCCTATCATCAATGTTTTCCTAGCAAGGAGTGAAATCACTAGACATTTATTTCAAGGTCATGGTTTATGGAATTCCTTTTCTCCAATAGTTAAATCTTGGAATGGTGGGGGTTGGGAATTTGGTTCAAATACTTCTGCAGCCACTTTGTTTGTTTTATCTACTGGAAATGGTTATTCAAGTGTGACTGATTGGGAACAACATTGGGTTAGAGGTATAAGTTCAGGTATAGATTTACATGAAGAACCTTTTCATTTCATTCATAAAGATGATTTGGAAAATAAAGGTTATAAAGAAATTTCAAAAGTCAAAAGTTATACTCCGGAATTCTTTACTTATAATGAACATAAATTCGAAAATCCGACTAGAGGTTTCGATGTGGATGATTTAGGTAGATTATGGTCTGTTGGCAATGAAAATTCTCATGAATTAGATGATTGGATTGAATATCTTAGAGAAAAAGAATTGTTTGGTTATCAAGATTTGAAAGCTAAGAAGAAATTGAAACATAATCATCATCATAAAGGTCACATTCATAGACCTTCTTCAATCATTAATCAAATCACTCATCTTTATAGAAGTGGTCCAAGTGTAGCTCATCCTTGGGAATCTAAAAGATTGAAATCTGTTAGAGATAGAGGAATCTTTTTGAAAAAGGAATATATCAAATTACCAATCTTCAGTCAACCTTCTGTTAAATTGACTTTGTCTCAGGAAAGTGGTATCGATGATGGTTTGAAAGAATTGAGAATTGGGACAAATGGTAATAGGATCGGTTTCTTACCGGTGGCTCCTACTGGCGTAGCTGTGGATCATAAAAGAGGTTTAGTTATCATCACTGGTGCTTGGGAAGATAGAGGGGTGGCTCTTTGTCAAATCCCAAAGGGTTCGGCTGAGTTGTGATTCGGAGAATGTTTATGGGAAAAGACATGCTGGCTTTTAAGGTTAAGGGATTGTGTGGAAATGGGTCAAAACAAAGTTTCGTAAATTGCTTTCAGAATCTACATTGTTTCGTTGTCGATTCTCTTTTATTTGTATTCTGAATTTGTTGGAATCAATCTCATCTGCACTATCCCGTTCACACACCTCTTCATCAAGATCGTTGGCCCATGGAAAGCAGAAAGGAGATCGCGTCTCGAAAGAGAGAGCTTTGGGAAAGTGAATGAATTTAAGGTCTATATATACATCGTTCTCTTTAATAAGCTCGCAACTCGAATCTCCTCCTCGCAATTCTTTACTTTTCTTTGATTCATTAGCAACCTTTTTACGTCTTGTAAGCCATCATCTTCGGACAATCTTTCTCAATCGAGGAGCAATCTCCTTCAACTTTTGAAGAATCTCTTCCACCTCCATCTCTTCCACCTCCAGCTCTTTGAGTGTACCTCGATTCAAGCTGAATAAGTCGTCAAGCAAATCAGACTTGTCAGAAGGCCAATGGATAGAACGTAGATTTGGGAATTCAACTTTCACTTTGGATTCTGTACTGGACGTTATCCTATTCTCTTCATCCCAGGTTCTAAGCTCTAGATCCACCAGGGTAGAGCTACAGTTCCGAAGAAAACCTAGAACCTCATGATCAGGTAGACTATTGCAATTGAGATCAAGATGAGTCAATTTGGGATACTGGCTCTTGAAGAATAGGCATTGAGGAAGAGAAGGATAGTCAGGAATGTAATACCTCAAAACAGTTAGATTTTGAAACTTGAGAACTTGATCCCCTTCGGCATCCTCTCTGTTGAAAGACCCGCACCGACCGTTCAAATTGAGACTTTTGAGAGAAGAAGCGTTGGTCTTCATCAGAGAAAGTAAAGCGGTTGGGAATCCTGTCACCGTCTTGATCCGATTTGGGTCACTAGTCAGAACAATGTTCACAACTTGTAGCTTCCGGGAATCAACATTCGAGAAGATGTCCATCAACTCAATCTCACTTTGATTTTCCCTCAACTCTAGATGTCCAAGTCTGGGAAACAGTAACCTTTCTCGAGAGTAAGTTTGCTGAGATTCCGTTGGAACAAAGGTCAGATTATGTAAATGGACTTGTTGAAGACTTGCAGAATTTGAGTGCAAAAGTTGAAATATAGATTGAGCTTGAGCTGAGGTGCTTGAAATTTCCAAAGTTTTGAGCCGAGGCGATTTGCATCGACTCAACAGAGACAGAGCTGTTGGGTTGGACTGCATGACCCGAAGGACCCTGAGCTGTTGAAAAATGATGGATTGCTCTTCTTGATCCTCTGATTGGAAAGGATCTAGAGTGCCATTCAACCTTAACGTAACTAGCGATGAAGAGGAGTTGTTGAGAATCTTGTATATGACCTCACTTGATCGAGACATCTCCAGCTCCGAGGCACCATAGTGCCGATTTAAAAAGTTGTGTTTGAGAGAAAAGTGTTGAAGAGTTGGCATTGAACATTTGGAGAAAAATTCATAAATTGAGAGACCAACTTCTGGGAGGTCGAGAGACACTAGAGATGGGAGAACCTGAGTTGATGAAGAGAGAATGACCTGCTCAATGCCTATCATGCGTAAACTTATTCGGTTCAGAGAAAGACATGTTTCAAGAATTGAGAAAATGAGTGTTGGTGGAACAGTTGATGGTAAATCCTCCGGCTCTAGTCCAATAGAGAGTTCAAATTCTATGAGGCTCTTCTTAGCCATGTTCACCAGCCATTCGAATTGAGTTGGAACCTGGGTCGAAAGAGTCAACTTGAGGCTCTTTAAGTGGAATTCTGGATAAAAATTTGGTATCAAGAGCTCATCATCGTCGTCACCACCATCTAAGTTCATTGTGAGTGAAGAAAGACTTGAGAAAGTTGAAAGTAGAGGGAAGAACTTGAAAGGCGAAGCAGAACGATTGAAGGTGACGTCCAATTCCGACAAGGTATGTTGTGATTTCCCCAATTCTTGATACAGCCGATCCAATTCCTCATCAGAGTATCCATCAACGTCTATGAAATTCCTGAGATTGATTTCTAGAGTGGTGAGCCCTCGTCCTCCCGTAAAACTGGCTGCTCCTTTGAGTATTGTAATACAACTGTCGATGTCATATTCCAATTCATCGACATAACCGCTTTCGATTGAGAACCTTTTGGAATCATCTCCCATCGTGAATGAAAGTGGGAATCGTACGTTGAATCGGATTTCTCTGAAGTTCTTCCCTCTGCTGTTGAGGAAATCAGCAGAGTAAACCAACAAGTTGCCCAAAATTCGTGACCTAAATCTGTCAATATAGCCTTCCCAACCCTTGAAAAAGTCCAGAAAGAGTTTTCCAAGTTGACCATGAGTCGATAGTTGCAGAGCAGAAAGTAGGTTGATGAATTTTTTGAGACCTGTCCCTTCCATCAGCCTTCCGACTTGCAGTGCTTCATAAGTCTCGATTGTACCCATATAAGCTCCAGAGGTCGTCTCATGCCAGAAAGAATGCAAAGGGATTTGAACTTCTTTCCCTATCTCATACCAGAAAGAATCCACATTAAGTCGAATCTCTTTCCCTATCTCGCTGCCTTGACGACTTGAACGTGAAGCTAGAAGTTGAATGGTTTCTATAGTCTCGTCCTCTCCGAGGTGAAAGTCCGTTATGTCGATTACTTGATTTATGATTTCATCTGTTGAGATGATTCTCCAATTCCTTGCAGTTGCTGCTGCTCTTTGGATGTCAGCAGTCAAAAGTCCTTGAGAGAAGATTCGAATCACCGTTTCGAAAGGTAGGATTTCGACTGGGTTTTACCATGTCTTGATGTTTGAGAGGCTTTTGGATTATACTCTTCGACGTAGATTGATGTTGTTGGTGAAGCAGAAGATTTGAAAGGAGAAGCAATGGATGATGGTCTTGGAGAAGAACGAAGAAGCACGATCGATTCTTCTCTTCCCCCTCTTGACCTCGCTGCCTTTTCGGAGGGGTTGGCAATTGGCAACCACGCAAAGTTTCCTTACCTTTGATTATCCCAATACTACCTCGTGAACGACTTAGGCAAATTTCTCCGATCCTCCCATTCACCTCTCAATTCCTCAACCCTAGACGTTGAACCAAATGCAACAGAGTCATTTCCATTGATTCAATCTAACAACAACGTCCAGTATGTCCAGCCGGAGTCCGATCATAGGAATCATTTTTGATGCTTTTGATACTCTGGTAAAACCAAAATCACCTCCATGGAAGCAATATGTGAGTACGAAGCTTGCTCTCAAATTTCTCTTCGTCACGAGTGCTGACTGCTATCGAGATTCGAGCCTGACTGTCTCACTAGTCCACTTTCGCCTCTTATTTTCCGCTCATCTCAGGCAGAAGAGGCCAGAAAAGTAGGATTCGAGTTCGAGGATCAAGACTTGAAAGAAGCCTTCAAGTACGGTGAGTAGAAGAGAAGGTTCTTTTCGACTTTTGATGACTTTCCATCGCTTCCCACATCCTCCTCTGACATTGATTGCGTCTTTGTTCTCTTTCTCGGTTCTCTAAAATTGTCTCAGCTTTCAAGCAGACTTCATCCTGCCATCCACTCTACGGTCTACGCTCCAGTCCACCGCTTCGATCTCCCGATGATTGGTGGGCCAAATTGATCGCTACCACTTTCTCAAGACCTTCACTTCGGATCCCAAACCCAGATTTAGAAAAGAGTCTACCAATCTTGACCTCTAGGCTCATTCAAAGGTTTGGCTCAAAGGAAGCTTACGAATTGTTTCCAGAAGTCGAAAGCTCATTAGAAGAATTGAAGTCGATCAGCTTCGAAACCAGATCGAAATCTTCCACATCTAAGATAGAGACTTTGAGATTAAGTCTAGCAACGAATTCAGATTCAAGAATGCTGGACGTATTGAAGGACTTCAACCTGGATCGATTCCTCAACCTTGACATTCCAAACTCGAGCTCAGCTTTACCTCCTGCTGCCATTTCTTTACCTACAATTTCGAGAGCCATCGAAGAACATGAAGCAAAACACAAGAAATCTGATCAAGATCAACGCTCACTTTGTTCTTCCGCAGGAGAAGGTGGAGCAGCAACTCTTTCTTACTTCGAAGGCTTCGAAAAACCACATCCAGATTTCTTCAAGATCGCTTCCCAGAGATTGTTCCCTGAACTTCAAAATCTGGATCTGCAGTCTGTGGTCTATGTTGGAGATCAGTTGAAAGAAGATTATTTGGGTGCAAAGCAAGCGGGACTAAGAGCGTTCTGGCTCAGAAGAAAAGGAGAAGACGAAAGAAGTCAACCCGAAATCGATGTCAAAGGATTGGACGAAAATGTGGATTTGGAAGAACTTGAAAACGATACAGTGGAAAGCTTAACAGATGTGGTAGATAGGATTAGAAAAATCAACGGCTCTCTATAGTTCTCTCAAGTCATAGTTCAATCGCTCTTCTGGTCCTTATCCAATCTCGATCTACTTCAAATCAAGAAAGGTTTGGCTATTTCAATGCCATTTTTATTGCTGATGAATTGCAAATAAGATGAATTAGCGATGTTTAGGTTGAAGTTTGTGGTAGTTTGGATTTCAAGTTTTTCTTTTAGTATAGTGAATTAGCAGAAGCGATGGAGATGATAGTATTCTAGGGGTGAAAGATAGGGCTATAGATTAGAGGAACAGAGTTTCGAAGCAGTTTATTTAGATGTGCGATGCAGAGAGACAGATATTGAGCAAATTGATTAGAGGAACTAGTAGAAAGGCTAAAGGAGGAAAAAGATTTGCAACTAAGCTGGAGAGATGGAGATACATATACAGATTGGATTGTGGTCTGACTTTGTTTTTGAACTTAGGGATCGAGCTTTGATTGGATGTCGATGAGATCTTCTTGCTAATGAGTTGAAGCAGCATGAGAGGTGAATTTGTTCTTCTTTTGATAGATGCCTTTAGATTGATACATTCTAATTGATAGTTGTTTTGAGTTTCGTTGCTTGTTGAAGAGGCATAATTGTTTGATTGTAAGATTCGCTCTTTGATGCATGTTGTTGATGATGAAAACTTGAATTCGAGATTTCGCATTTTGACCCTCCCTGAAGAACTTGACGCTTTCCTACTCGTTTTCTTCTTCGGCTTCATCATCCTCTTCTTCGGAAGCTCTTCTCTTTTTCTTCTTGTCTGTCCTGACTGGAATCTTGACTCCTTGAGATGCTAACTTTCTGGAAAGTGCAGTGGGTTCGAGCATACCAGGGAAACGTCTTGGTGGATAAACGGCTGTTGAAGAGATGAGAAAGATCAAAGGAAGCAAAGTCAGATCTATGAACAAGTGTGACATAAAGGAGAACCAAAGCTCTCAAAAGAAGACTCACTGAAGGGCTCTGTGAAGGTCTCTGCTAAAGATTCAGAGATTCCTTCGTTCACTCTCCCACCTCTGAAAGAAGACAAAGAGAGGGTGTGAGAGAGAGATAGTAAAATTAGAAAAGAGAAAAAAACGAGTTCAGTACTTTTCAAAGGCTGTCACCTAAGCTAACCTTTCGGCTCTTCGTCAATCAATACTCACAATCTCAAGTCGGTCATGGTCAACTTCAGACAGTAGACTCCTTCCAATCGAACACTGACGTCATGAAGTGCGAAGAAGATTCCCGTCTGCTCATTTTCATCTCTCAAGACGTTTGCAGAAGCGACAGTGACACCGACTAGATTTCTCATGAAGGTAGTCGAAGTCGATGGATCTGAGCCTTCTCCGCTGCTTCTTCTTCTGTCGACCGTTCCAGCAGCTGCTGTAGCCACCAAACCTCCAACAGGAGCAGATGTAGATGTCGGAAGAGCTTGAGCTGACGAGGAAGATGATGAAGCTTGACCAGAGCTGAGCGCTCTTGATGAGGCGTTTCCAGCACTCCCACTTCTGAGTAGTCCAAATCTCGTGCTTGGATTGATTACAGTCCCAGATCTCGGTCTGTTCACTCTAGCGACAACTTGCTCGGTTTGACTAGCATTTGAAGTGGCAGCGGACAGTGATGGGAATAAGGCATCAGAACTAGACCTAGTTCTCGAAGTGGAGACCGAAATCGGTTCCAAAGGACTTTGACTTGAGTTCCTCGAGATAGCTGGGACTGAAACGCCAGCAGCGGTCGAGATTGAAGGAGATATCACTGGCGAGATTGAAGAAGGAGATGTTGGGAGTGAAGATGCAGATGTCGAAGCTACCGAGCCTACTGATCTTCTTGGGAGCTGGGAAGTTGCGGTGCTCGAAAGATTCGTTTCCAGAGGCGATCCGTCAGGTTGACGAAGTTCTGCCGTCACCACGAAGAGAGAGGTCTGAACTTCACTGAAGAATAGGAAAGTCGATAGACGAGAGGGAATCCGAGTCAGTACCAGAAGAAATCAATGCTGACGCTTGATCCCAACTCATCGACTCACGTAGGATCCAATTCCTCTCCAGTGGCTTCGTTGAAGACTTGAAGCTTGACTACAGGTGCTGGACTCAAAGGCCTCCGATTCTGGGATGAAAGGATGGTTTGAAAGAGATTGCACTTTTTTTTGTCAGCTCATTGGACTCTTCCCACTCGAATGTCGATGTTAAACGATGACACTCACCTTGTCACCGAATCCACACATTCGAGCGCGAACCGAGTTCTGAACCACCACTAGTTTGTAGCGTCTGGATAAAAGGAAAAAGAAGAAGAACGAGAGATGAAAAGTCTGAACTCGTGGACACGAACGGAGACAAGAAAGCTCCTTATTCAGACTCACCTGCCATCCTTGACGAAAGAGAATCCTTTCGAGTTATTCGACATTGGAGTCTGAGTGACTCTCTCGATCGGTGAGGGAACAGGACTTGACGATGGTGCACCGATTGGAGCTATTGGAGAGAGAGTTCGACTTTCTTGAGTAGTCATTCCACTCGGAATTAGGTTTGGAGAGGTGGCTAGCAGTTGAAGCGGTGAGCGAAGTCCGGAAGAAGGGACAGCGGGGAACGACGAAGGGAGCTCTTGCTGAATTCGAAGGTAGAGTTGAACTTGAGTCAGAAGCCACTGGATTCGAAGTGGGAGGATTGGTCGCTCGACTTCTTGAACTGTAGCTATAGCTGTTGCTCCTTGGTTCGCTTGCTAGTAGATCTTGTCCTTCCTGTCCAAGTTGTCCAAGGAGAGCGGTTCCTAGAGAATGAGATCTGGGTCTAGAAGCAGCTCTTTCCGCTTCGGTACCCAGGAGTTGAGCTCGAGATCCTCGTCTAGGTAAACGAGCGATCGGAGGATTCGGTTGACGAGACGATTCTGGAGCGAAAGAGGTGACGGAGGTCGGAGAAGGCGTGGGACCTGAAGTATTGGGTCTTGAAGGATGATGAGAGGTTCTCCAGTCGAAAGCAGAACCGCTTGGCTGGGAGAAAGTCCAGTTCGGTGAAGACTGATGGAAGGAGACGAGGCGAAGGTGAATAAAGATATAACTCGAGTGCTTATCTCAACTCTATCCAACTCGGAATCCGATTTCAACTCACCGATGGTGAAGCTCGAGCTCTGTCGTCTCTCATAGCATCTCCAGTAGAAGCGAAGGAAGGCGGTGGTCGGGAAGAACTCGTTCTTTCAAATGAAACTTGAGACGTCGACGATGGCGAAAGAGCTCTCGTCAACCTCAAAAGAGGCATGGATTGCTGTCTTTGAGGCTGTCGAGGTCTTCTACTAGGACCAGCATTTGAGCTTTGTGAACTGTTGCTCCCTATCAGTCCACCGCCTTGATGTCTTCTGAGTTCACCGCCCTCGACTTCGACCTGAGAACCTTGAAGTGGCAAGCTATCCCTTCTCTCAGCTTCCTCGCTCGAGCGATCGGAGATCCCTTCATCACTCCTAGCTCTTTGGTGTCTGGTTGTTCTTCCAGGACTCTCACTGTCATTGCTTGAAGATCTCGATCTCTGACGTGAAGGTCCAGGTCGGGCTGGTGATTGGTGTTGATGAAAGGAAGAAGTCGTCGTAGGAGACGTCTCCGAATCCTGAAAGGAAGTCGAAGATCTAACCGTTCCAGATAACCTCTCTGGGTGGTCAGAAGAAGGTCCAGAACTCATTCATGAGATGAGGAAGGAGATTGGATCTTGTGAAGAGGCGCTTGATGGTGGAAGAGAACAGTGCACTTTTACTCCGACTTGACACTTGCCCGCTTTCGAATGAGTGACTGGCGATTTGAATACCGTAAGGAAGAATGGTGGCAGTGAGGATAGAAGCTGCTCTGATCAAAAGAGAAGTTGAATCGAAACTTGGGTACTAGTCGACGACGGGCTGAAGGTGAAGCTTGCTGAGACTTGCTGATAGGAGCGAATAAGTCCGAAAGTACCAGGTTACGACGTATTCCAAGGAATTTTGATGGTACAGGATCAGAGATACTGTATAGGAATGAAGGAAGTGAGAGTCGGATCGAGAAAAAAGTGAGTTTTGGTGATCTTCCCTTTCTGCTTTGAAGAGAATCTTCTCCGAGATGACTTCAATGACCTTGAATGACCTGAGTTTTCGTTTGATCGGAACAAGTTTTGAGAACAATGAAGATTCTCATTTGCAGGAGAAAGAGAGATCGACCCAGGTTTAACCGACTGGTACGAGAAGAGACTCTGGAGATGAATCGACAGTCGCTCCTCTTTCGATCTTGCTCGACTTCTTCGATGTAGCTTTTTCCTGTCTGTGATGAGTTTCCAAAAGGAATGGTCTTCTCGACTTGCGAATCGAAGAAAAGAGAGCCGTCCTCTTCACTCCATCGCGTGGGGATTGATAGAACCAAACCTTATTTCTTTGGGTTGAAAAGGAGAGAAGTCTAGACCCTCTTTTCCGATATTGCTTCAAACGATATCGAAATTGAAAGGAAGTTTCGAAAGAGAGCCTTGTCGTTTGCAACTCACCACCAAGAATGTCAGAGAAGAAAAAGAACTCCGAAGGTCTGCCAAATGTCACGTGCCGGCAGAGAGAGGCGCTGGCGTTGTTTGTTTACTTTTTTGTGCTAATTGTCGAGAAAGAGGGCCTTCTCCTTTCTGAATCGAGTCTGTAAAGTAAAGTTTGGGTTGGGATGCGATATTGGAAATAGAGATTCGACGAGATTCGAAATTGAAAGGCAAAGAGAAGAGGGAAAAAGAGAGCTGGGCCTGCAAGCTAGCGAAGATAAGAGAAGAGACTTGCTACTGAGAAGAATAGCGCGACGGATTGACTTGAAAGAATGAATCTTCGAGTAGAGAGAGAGGAAGAGAGAGAGAGAGTAGGAAGATCAGATTTGGATGCATGTGAAGGAGAAAGGAAAGGAAGGATCAGCATATGGAAGATTGAGCCATGTGTGGTTTGAGCTTGTGTGTGTTCTTACCTTTTGTTGAAAGCTGACACAGGTCGTGGTGGGCAAGAGAGTGAAGTGGAAAGAGAAGAAGAAGAAGAACAGGAAGAAGAAGAAGAATCGAAAGAACTTTCCTCTCTTCTTTGGGATGTTTTGAGTTTGGGGAAGAGAAGGAAAGACGGAGGTCGAAATTCTGAAAGCTTCGAAAAAATTTGAAGCTTCATTTTACTAGCGCAAACTCACCCGTGCCTGGCAGAAAATCCCAATGTCGATCGTCACCCTCTCTCAAGAATTCCTCTCTTTTGATTCCATTTGAAGGATTCGGAAACTTCCTCTGTCTCTTATAACTGGTAATCTTACATCCTCAGACGAGCTGTTGGTGTTGAGGAGGAGTCTCGACTCTTGAGCGGCTGGCGTTGAGCCGGATTGATCAGGGATGGTTGTTTCAATTTCATATCCCTGTTTTGGGCATTGCTTGAACTGCAGTCGAGCGCCACAAAGCAGTCTTATTCAAAAGCCAAAGAAGAACGATTTCGAAATTGCAGTCAATTGCAGTGGAGAGCTCAGAAAGGCAGAGCTCTAAAAGCGCGAGACCGACGGGTAGGAAAGGGATGCAATCGGGTGCGAGCTCAAGTGTCGCAACTTGTGCTGATGGTGTCTCTTGAAGGCCAGAATCTTTCTTGCTGATTAGATTTACAAAATGGACCTCAATTCAGACAGGTGCGCTGGGAATAGGTGGCCCTATATCTTCTCGCGTTCGCTCGGTCTCGATGTCGATGGCCGTCAGAGGACTTACCACGTTCAATCTGACGTTTCCCTCTTTTCTTATTGGGTATGCAAGACTTCTGATGAATTCTTTCTCTCGGTACCCCAGATCATCACCCGAAACTTCTCCCAACGAGATCCAAAACAAAGGACTAGCGAAATCGACGAGTGAAATATGAGATTGTTGACTATAACAAAATGCAATTACAAGACTATACAGGTGTAAATGATATCAATGGGGTCTCTAATTGTGATTTCTAGTATCGCTTGGAGTTTGATTATAACTGGCAAAATATCGCTCTAGACCATCTCGAACCAATTCATACGTGCAGAAGCTGTGAGAGAAGGTAGAAAAGACAAAGACAGATAGAAGAATGATGATTTAATCAGTATCAACTTCGGAAGTAAGTGATTCAATAATTCAAACTCACCTGGTTCCTATCGAAGGAGCGACTTTTAGAAGATTAGGAAGTAAACCTCGATAAAGACCTTTGAAACCTTCGGCTCTCATTATTGTTCGAATGCAATCAAAGGAATCTGTGTAGACAGCAAAGAGAATGAAAAAAGAGAAAGATGAAGAAAAAGTAAGATCAGCATTAGAAAAACGTAGAGAAAAGAAAGACTATTGTTTCCTCAAAACTCACTCTTATCATTATAACCAAGATTAGAATCCTTCATTCCAGCAACTTGCATTCTCCTCCTCAAAACATCCAAAGGATAAGTTAAAGTCTGACTGAAACTTCCAGCTAGAGCTCCACAAGCTAATTTACCCATTGCAGAGATATGATCTATTTGATGACCATGAGAATCCAATTCAAATTCTCCAGTCCATTTAGCATATCTTTTCCTTAGATATTCATAACCTATGAAATTCAATGAAACATAAGGCATAACACCTGCAGAAGTTGGTACGCAACCTCTATATAAACCTCTGATCCCTCCTTCTTCTCGATAGACTTTTACTGTCATTTTCCAAATTCCTGGAACCATTTTCTGTTTGGCTTCGATTTCTGCTCGCAGTTCGGCTGGAGTCAGTTTGATTTTTCGAGGAGAGGAAGAGGTTGTTGATTGATTTGAAGTTAGGTTTGAGGTTGAGGTTGAAGATGAGCTTGAGGTTGAAGTGGATGTTGACGATGAGACTGGAGGTGATGTCGGTGTCGATGTCGTCGTTGTGGATGCTTTGACTTCTTCATAAAGAGATGCGCTTGCTATACTGATTCTCGATCGAACTAGATCTAAAGGATAGGTACTGACGACGCTTGCGATCCCTGCGAATCCACCAGCTGCTAATCTCCGAATCACTGTCAGTTCTCCTTCTGAATCTCGTAGCCACTTTGAGAGAAAAAGAGATAGACAGAAAGAGAGAGAAGATTGAAAGAAGGTCAAAAGAAGGTCGAAAGAGAGGAAAATGTGGTTAGTGACCTTCAAGAGAGACGAAGTTCGCTAGATGCTTGGATCGTACTTACCGACTTCGCCGATTCATATGTTGTGAACTGAGCGAGAAAATAAAAAAAAAATGGGGGAAAATTGGGTTCTGTAAGTCAGTTTTTGGGTGCTGATATTCTCTCATCTTCTCACAGAGTTCTCCTCCTTCTCGGAGCGACTCCAGCTCGAAACTTCTTCTGAACACTCACCTGAACAGCACTATAAGGGAATATCCTAAGACAATTAATCCCATTGCCTCTCATGAAACCCTTCATGCCCTCTTCTCTCCACATTTTGCTGAGACCTGAAATGACACCAGAATAAGCTCCTCCTTTTGATTTGGATCCAGCAGTGGAAGACGAATGAGGTTGGACTTGCCTAGAGAAAGAAAGTAAGATGACCAGAACCAAAGTATGTAGAGAAGAGAGGAATCAAAGCAAAGTCAGCTTTAAGTTTCTGAAGACCTTTGGGAAAGTTGAGATTCTAGAAAGCCAGAAAGAGGCTTCGAAAAAGTAGTAGATCTCTACTTCCTTGACAGATGAGAAATCCACTGAAGAAATAGAATCAATTGAACGAATTTCTTTCCTTTTCGAAAGTAGACGATAGGATTCTCGAAGCTTGAAAGACGATGACTCGCAAGATGAGATTGGCAGTCCTGGATTGAGAAAGGAGGCGGCCAAGCTGTTTTGGAGCTCTATGTCGTCGTTTCCACCGAGTATCATGCTGCCATACCCTGCAAGATCTACTCTATAACATTTGAAAAGAGACCCAGGTGTTCTGTTGTTACTCACATGATGATTTTCAGCCTCTCCAAGGGACTGACTACAGTTCTACTCGTAGCTCCCGCTGCTCCACCAGCTAGAAAGTAACAAGCTAAATGACTGGCATCAGTGCTATGATCTTCTTCTTCCACCACTGTATCCACCTCTGCATCAGCTTCGGCTTGAGCTGCAGCTTGAGCTCTTAGAGAGACTGTGGCTGTCGAGATTTGTTTCCTTGCATCTGAATCCAATTCCTCATGTCCATCTGGATGAGCTCTTAGAGATGCTCTGACTGTTTCTAGATTGCTATGGATGTTTGGATTTGTCCGACTTGAGGAGGAAGAGACTGTGGAAGACGAGGAATTGGAAGCTGTGGAGGAAAACCAGGGAAATCTGGAAGAAGTGGAATTGGAAGTTGAAGATTGAGGATCGTCTTGTTCTTCTCGCTCTGCAGCTCTTGAATCTGGAGATGGAGCTAGCCTTGAAGAAGAAGAAGAAGTCATCGCTTTGGAATGATAGACTGTCTGTCTTTGTGAGTGATTGTGAGAGAGACTGATTGCAGTTGACTCGAGAAGATCGAGGTTGATCAAGACCGGAGGATTCAGGGAAGAGAGAAGCGCTCCTTTTCTGCTGGCACTGGCTTTGATGTCGAGCTTAAAGAAGTAATAGACAGGTAGATAAGGTAGAAGAAAGGTTACAAGTCTGGGGTCAATCCACAAACAGCAAATGGCAATTCAGACGGGCCGATCGCTTTCTGGACTTTCAGCCATAGCGGGAAGGGCAAAAACGGAACAGCCTTGCTCTGATGGTAGAGCATGTAAAGCGTCGAATCGTGACTGGAAATTGTCCTAGAACCCAAATTTCAGTCACTCAGAGGTCGAAAGCTTCGAGTTTCAAAGACAAGACAAAAGGAAGAAAGAGAGGCGAGAACTTCTTCTGATTGCATTCTCTCGACGACACTTTTGTCGGATCACTTGTCAAGTTTCAAGCCAAGATGATGAGCCTGTTTCCTGCATATTAAAATACTATTTCAATTCTTGTTTCCATCGTTTAGGTAAAAGCAGTAACAAAGAGAGGAGATCGAGAAACCTTCTAGAAGATGGTGACAAGTTCTTCTCCAGAAGTTGGATGAATGGCGACAGTAGCTAGAAGATCCTTCTTTGTAGCTGTTGGAGAAAGGGAGAAAAGAGAGACCAAAGAGAGAGAAAATTAGTCTATGATCTCTGTTCGAGACTTTCTCGAATTCAGTCGTCATCTTTCAAGTCTTCACTCACCTCCCATCTTGACAGCTACAGCGAAACCTTGAAGAATCTCATCCGAACCCATTCCAATGATATGAATTCCAATCACTTTTTCCTCCTTTCCAGTAGTGATGACTTTAAAAGCAGAAGGTTGTTTATGTTCCAACATTCCAAAATACATTCCAGTAAAGCTAGATTTATGAACTTGAACGTTATCCTTACCGAATTTCTCAATGGCTTCAGGTTCAGTCAAACCTACAGTACCAGAAGTAGGATGAGAGAAAAACTACAGTAGGAATATTATCATAATCTAAATGATCATCTTTAAATTCTTCTGGACCATACATTCTATTTGAAAGTCTTCTACCAGCAGCTATAGCAACTGGAGTCAACAAAGCTTTCCCTTGAACATCACCAATGGCTAAAATGGAAGGAATGTTTGAAACTTGATATTTATCAACTATGATATTACCACCTTTATCAGTCTTTACTCCAACTGATTCCAATCCTAAATTATCAGTATTTGGTCTTCTACCTACTGCCCAAAGTAAACAATCTACTTCTAAAGAATCTCCATTATCTAAAGTCAAATTCAATCCATTTGAAACCTTTTCTACTTTCTTTACATTGGTTTTTTGATGAACTTTTAAACCTGTTTTAGACATGTAATCTTGTAAAGTATCTGAAATGATTGGATCAAAAGTTCTTAAGAATTTATCATGTCTAATTAATAAATGAGTTTCAGATCCTAAAGTATGTAAAACTCCTGCCAATTCAATTGCAATATAACCAGCTCCAATGACTGCAACTCTATTAGGTTGTTCTCTTAATTCAAAGAATCCATCTGAAGTGATTCCTAAAGATGCACCTGGAATGTCTGAATCTGAAGGAATGATTGGTCTACCTCCAGTTGCGATACAAATGTGAGTACCTTCTACGATATGAGGTTCTGAAGTTGCAAAAGATCCATCTTCTTTACGCATCACTACTTCTACTTTGTTTGGTCCGATCACCTTTCCATGTCCTGATAAATATTCTACTCCATCTTTATCTACGTTACGTTCATAAATTCCATTTAGACGACGAACGTATGCATCACGCTTTTCAGCGAAATACTTCCAGGCAAACTTTGGTGGATTTGCTGGCTTGGATGCATCTCCGAATCCGTATTCTGGTGCTTCACGAAGAGTATCGAGAGTGTCGGCTGCGTGCCACATGAGCTTCTTTGGGACACATCCTGAGAGGAAGAAAGAGGAGCGAGACAAAAGAGAATGCATGGGAAGATCAGTCAGAAGAATTCCAGAACGAAAGGAACATGAGCGAAAATTGAAGCCTTGAGCATAGAGAACGAGAACTTTCCTTACTTCGTAAGGCATGATTCGAGGGAGCTGACGAGAGGTGTCGAGAACCTCGCCTCCGAACAGGACTAGGTATGACAGACTATCTACTCTTTTCCAAACCAGAATCAGAATCGAATTGTAAAGGATCGAAGCAGGATAGGGCGAAGTGACTTCCTTCGATGCCAATCTTTATCTCCGATCCTCACTTTCCCTTCTCGTTCGAGCCACTCCAGAATTGACAGGCAAGGACTTCGATTGACAGATATATGCATATAGTCACCATCGAATGATTTTACTTGCTGTCATTATTCCGCTGAGATCGATTGGAGAAGGCTGATTCTGATTCTTCTCCACCTCGTCCAAACTGCCCTCTGCTATCTTTTTACTCACCTACGTTTACACAAGTCCCACCAAGTCTACCATCTTCTTCGATGACTACAACCTTTTTACCATACTTTGCAGCTCTTCTACTGACACCCATTGCACCACTACCACCACCGATGACCACCAAGTCGTACTTTTGAGAAGAAGGTTTTGGAAGTGGAGCCATTTCTTTGGATGAAGAATGGAATTGCGCTTTGTTGTTGTTTGATGAAAGATGAGAAGTGGAAAGTGAAAGTCTTGAAGTTGCAATCGAAGAGGAAGTAGTCTTGTCGATGTTGATGTTGTTAGACAGTTTGAGGGTTTGGGTGGAGAAGCAAGATGAGGTGATTGAACGACCAAGATTCTTGCTTGTCAATGATTGAATAGAGATGGAGCTGCTGCCACTGAATAGTGATGATGCTCTTTTATTAGTCAGAAAGGATAAAGAAGCCAGAATGGGCAACTCGAAAGAGAAATCTGATGAAGATCGAGAAGAGAAAGTCAAATTGGAGAGCAAGAAGAAGTCTTCAAAATTGCGTTCTCTTCGACGAGTTCGTTTGTGGCCTCTGATCGCCCTCACAGGATACTCTCGCATCTTAAAGAGTGCTCATTCAAAAGGAGTTTCAACATCCTGGTACCCGTCTGACGTCTCTTCAAAAGTCCAAGACTTCATACCAGCGCCCTACGAAGACGAAGTGAGCCCGCCAGACGTCAAGATCAACTACGACGGATCGAATGCCTAAAAGAACTCTTCACAAGCAAAGTTCGAGTCGATATGGAAGGATAGAAACCATTTGAGCGTTGGACATACTTTACGATCTGGGAGAGTAGGAAGTTCGAACGACATCGAATCGGGTGGTTTGTGTCAAGGCCAGTCTCGAGAATTCTCGTCACTGCTCGACATCGACCTCTTTCCGACTCGCTCTGACCTTCAAAGACTCGTTTCCAGTCGATCTAGACCGATATGATTCATTTGAGCTTTGGTCATTCTTTTGGACCTGGGAGGTATCAACTTTTGAGCAGCGTTTGGCAGGGGAATTGACGAAGGCTTGTGAGCAGCAGAAATCTTTCACTGCTCGCCTTTCATTCCTTTTCAGAAGGTTCTGCTCCTCCAAAAGACTCTTCTCCGCTCGATCAAGCCTTGCATCCCAGTTCGGCGCCTGTATCGTGATGGAGAAACAGGTAGAAACGAAAGATTGACAGAGAGAGCGTTGCAAGGCAGATCAGGCTGCAGCAAGAGAGAGACATCGAGAAGCACTATTGCTCAACAAGTCCGCTCACCTAGGAGGCTACTCATTGAAAAGCTACGATGCCCAAACCAATCAAGTCCATAGGTAAAAGATACTTCGGTGTGACGGAGTGTCAAAGCGAGAATGGGAGAGTCGCTGCTGTCAACATTTTCAGCGCTTCCAATCAATCGTTCACGTCGACATTAATGGTTTGACTGCGAAGCTCGAGATTGAAGTTGTTACCCTCTGGTTCGATCTTTCTGTTTTCTTGTCGATCAAAGGTATGAGTCAGAGTGCTTAGACTCCAAGGCTGTTGAATCCTGTTGAGCCCGCAGAAGCGTGTCTGATCAAACCTTTCCAATCGACTCGTTCAGAACAAAGAAGCTTTTTCTCTGCTCTTCCGATGGTAACGGAGTCCTTGTCAGGCATTGTTGATCTGCACCTTCTGGCATTCAGACTGTCGTGCTATCTTTAATCTCTTCTCAAACCTTAACGCAGAATCTCTCTTTCTTCCATTGCACACCTCCAATACTGTTTTTCAAATCTTCCTTTAAGCATGTATACCTGTTCGCAACACCATTTTGGAGGATTCTATAGAAGTCTATTCTCAAAGTTCATTTGTCAAGGACTTAAGTCAAACGCCGAGACTTAGCACAGTCAAGAATGGTTCGGAATTCAAAGGCTTTGAGGCCAGATTTTATGATAGGAGCTCTCTGACGTTCATCTTGAGAGAACCACAAAAAAGATTAGGTAAGCCGACTTAAAGTTAAGTCAAAATGTTGAATTTAACTTGAGAATTTAGTCACTGTTTTACTAGTTGTAAAACCCAAAAAGTGGAGGTTTTTGTGGCGAATTCAAGATCAAAAGCGAATTCTGGTGAAGGAGAGGAGGGTCTTTCCGAGAACCAGAGAGAAGGCATGACTGAGAAAAGTTTGAATTTTGGCGTTTGACGAATACACTCTTTAGATAGAAGCAACAAAAAAATGCGTCGCAGCAAGAAGGGTCACGAGTGTAGAGAGATAGTGGCTATCATCCTGGGCAGAAAAAAGGCAAAAAGCGAAATGAAAGGTCGCACCCGGAGTCGAACCGGGGTCTTCAGAACTTGTCCCAGAATCTCTGGGAGACTTTGAATAATCAAAATCTGACGTCGTAACCGTTGGACAATGCAACCACTGGAACAACCGCCAAAGTTTTGAGTACGCGATCCTTCCAAAATTCCCCAGATCTTGATCAAGAATTAGAGGATTTCGATCATCTCTTCACTCGATGTGGACGCTCTTCGAACCTGGTACTTCCAAGATCGCAGAAAATGACCAAAGCTCAATCGCTTCCTGATCCTCTAGATCGACTGGAAACGAGGCTTTGAAGAAGAGTGCGAGTCAGGAAAGAGTAGTTGACGAGGAGTGATGAGATTTCTCTGAGAAAAGCCCACAGCAAATCAGGGATTGGACGCTCTTCGAACCTGCTACCTCCGAGCTCCCAGAGAATGACCGAGGCTCAACCGATTCCTGATCCTCTAGATCGACTGGAAACGAGTCTTTGAAGAAGAGTGCGAGTCAGGAAAGAGTAGGCGAAGAGCAGTGACGAGATTTCTTTGGAGAAAAGCCCACAGCAAACCAGAGATTCAAGTCTCGCTTAGGTTGGTCAAAAGCTGTCTGAATCAAAACTCAACTCCTTCATTCGTAGGCGTTCTCCGTCCACAAGTTCTGGCCTCTCAAATCAGATGGGATCGAAATGGCCTTCGTTGGATGTTGTATCTAGCTTATACTGTCATCAAATGGGCTAGATCAAGAAGAGCAAATCGAGATCTCGACCTAGACACACCACCTAAAGCAAAAGACTTTGAGAAGATTCGGAAAACCTTTGAGAAGAAGCTGAGAATGATGGAGTGGTTTTTGAGCAGTAGGAAGACGGAGAGAGTGAGAAGCGGTGAAGGTGTTGACGTGGTTGAAGTCTCGTTTTTAATTTTTTTTGTTTCCGAATGTTTTCCGTTTCCTTGATCAGTTGATCTTTTTTCAGGTTTTCTTTTTCTTATCGTCCTTTTTAATGTCTTGTATTTGATGCTTGGATCTCATTCTTTTTCTCGTTTCTCAGTTGGTACATCGTCGTCGTCATCGTAGAACCGCACACAATTCACTCGCCTCCAAGACAAATCAAAGAAAAAGAGATCACAATCGTAGATTGGGCAAACTAATAGAGGGGGCATATTTGAAAGCAAAGGAGAGCGGAATGGCTGCAATAATAATCACAACACGGGAAAAGGTACAAGTAACTTGTGGCATTTTCAGAGACAGCAAAGAGATGTTTAGAGAAGAACACTCAGCCACGGAAGACTAGAGATGTAGTTCTCTCCAAGAAAAGCTGAAAAGGGAAAGAAGAATCAAATGAAACAGCAAAGAAGGAGAGGGGCTATCAATATCGAGAAAGAGAAACTTTCACCGAGAAGAAGCAAAAGTGAAGATCTTCTTTTTGACTCACAACTCTCTCCTTGAGCGACCTCTTTCAAAGTGACCTTTCCACTTCTGAAGATTTCAGCTTCTTTCAATTCTCGTCTTCTCTTTCTCCAAAGTTCTAACATTTCAGGAGTCAACATCACTTCCTCAGCTCCTACTGGATGAGAAGGGACAGTAACCTGTTTAAGATTAACGAAAGGACCTTTATGATCCAAAACATCTTTCAAATCCCCATTTTCCTTGAGTCGATCACCCAATTTCTCCCGAGATAAAGACGAGTCCATCATATAAAACTTCAATTTGATAATTTCTATAGAATCCGGTAAAGGTAAAATGATAGCTTTCATCCACATCAAAGTGACACAATCCAAAGCAAAGATCTTTAAATTTGAGAACTTGAGATAAGCAGAAGTGTCAAATTCTGAGATCGTATCCAATTGAAAAGGTGGACAGACTCTTGAAAGTGACAAATGTTCTAGAGATTGGAAAGAAGTTTTGAGACCTAAAAGACAAGATGGTGTGGTTATTGTTCTGTCAGCTTCATTTAAAACCGACTCTTCTGCAAAGACTTCTAGAGATTTCAATTTCTTTGCGACTTGAAATAACAAATAGAGAGATTGAGATTTCTTGGATCTACCTTGCCAATCTGGCTTGGATTCTCCAGGCAATCCCCACCATGTCAATTTGTTGGACTTGTCAAAAGCAAAGGTCAAAGTAAGTGCCAATTCTTCAATATTTGACAGGTTCTGAAAGCTTTCACTGAATTCCTCTAGATAATCGAAATCCTTCTTATCTATCGTGATACCTAATCCAGCAGCTTTTAATTGACCGCACCAGATGAGTAACCAGACTGTATTTCTAGCAGAAACGCCAAATTCGTTCCCCTCTTCTACTCCACCTAACCAAAGTTTTTTCAAAGAGTGCTGTAAGAAATAAGTAGGAACCCATCTGCCATCTTTCAATTTTCTTTGGAGAGGAAACATTTGTCTCATATCTTCAATGACTAGAGTTTCCAAATTCTTTACTTTTGAATAGGTCAATTTCAAGAGTTTATTATGACCTTTTTCTATTGCTGCTGATACCTCAGGTTCAATCTCCTCAGCATCCTCTCCAGTCGGAAATGGAGCTCCTGAAAGAAAGAAGAGTTCCATATTGTGAGCTGCGATTTCTCCATCCTTGAATTCAGTCGGGGGAGCAAATCGAATCGTTTTGATGACTCTGGCATATTGAGGATCCCTTTTCAGTAACTTGTAGAGTGGTAGTAGAGTCCTAGTAGTGGCGGTGACATCTCGAAATAGAGAAGGTTGATAGAGTCGGAGAGCGGATCTGCTGCCTAGAGCGATTGCTCTCAGAGTTGAATCTCTCACACTGCGATCAGGGAAGATGAAATAAAGAGTAAGAGAAAGCGTTTATATGCTGGAATCAAGACTGTTCTGCTCTGAACTTTAAGCAACAACTTACGCTATCCGTCTGTCTCTCAGCCAAGCAACGTTTTCTCACGAACCAAGCATCCAAAAACCACATCTTTCTCTCCGCTCTTTCCTTTGTGCCTACTGCCTCGTACGTATACATAAGACCAACTGACAGCGCAATGGCTGCAGGAATGATCGAACATTGTAAGAATCCAGACGGATCTGGATATGGGTAAACTCATCGAGAGAACCGGGAATGTGAGAGCCAAGCAAAAGAAAAAAAAAAGAAAAAAAAAAGAAAAAAGAGAGAAGTCGTTCGGAACAAGATGTGAAGATTTGGAGGCGACCTCCAAGATTGACCTGTGAGATTTGTAGAGATGGCGATGAGAGACAAAAGGTTGAACGTCAGCTGTAGTCTAGATACACACACACAGATGTCGAAGAGAATGAGAAGCAATGACTCACCCGCACGACGAGAGCGTCAACCGGAGAAAAGTGGTCGGTAAGATCCATTCGATCCTCTCTGAGACGATGGTGGCACGACTGACAGAGAGAGGTAGAGATATGGAGAGATAGAGAGTTTAAAGAGAAGAGAGAGATCATGACTTCAGATTGTGGTGAGACGACTTCAAAGGACAGTCGACGATCACTACTCACATTTCAAAAGGAGGCGATGGAAGCGGTGGTCCAAATGGATTGCCAGTTGAATGGCTGAATGGACTCCGTGAACCATCTACGAAACCGACACAGAGTGACTAGTGTCATCATCTAGAGATGGAAAGAAGAGGGAGAGAGCTTGGTCAGAGGTGGATGGAGTAGCATGAGCGACCTCAAGGAAGACGACATGCAATCAAATAGCATTGTCTCTTGATTGTGATCCCTTTCGACGTTGATAGATAGTATCTCTATCACGATGAATCCATTCTGACATAAGCCTAACCGTCTCTATCTATCATCACTGCCATCGTCATGTCATTGCCACATCCACCCATCCACCCATCCACCCATCATCTCGACCAAAAAGTACTCACCCAATAGCTCTGTTGAGAGAGTCGATAAGATCAAATCGCACTGTGAGCAAGATTGAGAGTAAACGGGAAGAAGGGTGTGTGTGGAAGGATTGGAAGAGAAAGGTCAGATCTAAGTTCAATGGTGACATGGTTGGATGGAGATAAGAGAAAGTCACTCTACTCACACGGCCCATCCACGAGATGACGATGAATGAGAGACCAATGGATGAATCGAAGATTGAATACTGAGAGAGGAAGGAAAGAGAGAGAGAAAGGGAAGGGATTGGATGGCAAGAGAAGGTAAGAGATTTGGTCAGCATGACGATGATTGAGTGAGTGGATGATTTGAATGGATCAAGTGATGAAGAATGAGATGGTTAGACAGTCTGAATGAGAAAGAGAAGGGTCTAGAAAAGGAGAGGATGCTTACCTGGATTTGAGAGGTTGTCTTTTCTGAAGAAGAGAGAAGAAGAAGAAGAAGAGGGGGAAGAAAGAATTGGCTCTTTAAGTAGTCTCTCGATCCAGCAAAAATCACGAAATTTTCGATTCGTTTGTCATCTCGATCCCCGATCGAAGGACGGTCCCCTCTCACCCTCTTTCTCCCCTCTGAAGAAGAGGCGAGAGAGACAAGGGGCGGTCTGCATGAGGGCATTTCCCATCCGCAAACGTCCTCGTTCCTTCAAAAAGCGTGCATCATTCCCCTTTCTTCTTCAATCTAGTGATTTCGACACACTGATTGCTATCCTCTGGAATGACATCAGAGAAAGCCTCTCCTTATCATCCAATCTCCGATCTCTCAATCGATGGGATGGCAAGGCAGACCTCTCCAAGGGCAAATCTGTCGATCCCCACTCGATCTACGTCGTGTAATTATGAATATTTGAATGTTGATAGATATATTCACGATTTGGAAATTGAAGTCGAACACGAGGGAGTCGATCTTTTTTCGACCGTCTACGCTTCGATGACCTTGACTGTCGCTGTCTATTGACTCCGAGTCGCAAATCTCGACTTGATTTCAAAACGTCGAGGAAGGAAAGGAATTAAGATCCAGAGGATAAGATACAAGTTATTTGATCTCTGTCTAGGAAAAAGTGTAATAATCATGATTATTACGTTCACTCTTTGGACGACCATCTCTTAGAAAACCTTTTGCCAGTCATACAGTCCTGATCCATATCAATGTGACTCTTTTTCATGTTAGATTCATCATCGTGATTCTAAATCTATCGTTCTCTTCAATTTGAGAATATTCAGAATGTGACTCTTTGATCGAACAAAGTCGACGAAGGAAGAGCTCTTGAGCCCCTAAAGGTCCCTATCTCCAGATCTTCAGAGAGACTCTATCGCCATTCGACTTGTGAGAATCTCATCTACCTCTGACCAATTTAATTAAGCTGATGAACTGGATATAACAATTTGATCCAGGCAAGAAGTCTGACCAAGAAACTCAAATGCGAAGATGAGGATCGAAGAGTTGGAGAGGCGAAGAGGCAAACCTCAAACAACAAACATTAATTCAGACCTCGCGCCACTTTGGAACTCTAGGCTCATTCTCAAAATATCTAGATGATTGGTTAATGGTCTGAGGGTGATGACCTAGAGAGTGACTTCTGAAGTCATCGAATTCTCCTTCGTAAAGAATGATCGAGTAAGATTGAGATTGGAGAAGTCGAAATAGGGAGCGAAGGAAGCATATCTCTATTAAAGAGCAACAGCCTAATTATCGACCAAAGAACGGTTCTCGGCGTATCAAACGATATATAGAGTGAATAGAGGTGTGGCGTCTTCGAAGTTTGCTACGAAGTGCAATCGAGCCAGATGGTCCAACGAGTGAAGCTAGTGAAGGGCTCCATTCTGTTCATGTCGTGGTGGTCCTCTACTGCCCTCATCTTGCAGTCAAACACCTCTTTCAAGTGAACATCCATAGAGAGAGCCAACGGAGGGAGGAGTTGTCGAGCTCAAAACTGCAGAGATCGAAATTCGACGTGTTGCAAATGAACTTTGCGAGGTAAACAAGCCGATCTCCGAACCAGCGAGCCTATATAACGAAGTTTCCCCTTTTCCTTCCGATTTCCTTTTCCTCACATCCCAACCTGCCAACCTCTCCAAGGTCCATCGTCCTCCATCTGCTTCTCTCTCTCTCTTCCCTCTCTTTGAATGAACAGGGTACGGCTTCTCGTTCACGAACGGTTGTCGGCCTCTCAGTTCCGAGGCGTTCATTCAAAGAGATGTAGGGCTGAACAGCAGAGATTAGGTCGATGGTTCGAGGAGCTGGAAAGCAGGGGTCGGCAGAGGCAAAGATTCTCCTTTTTGTTTCAGCTTAAGATTCACCTGTAATATCAGATTTGTTTCAATCTATTCGTCTTTGATTCTTAACATGTTTGATGGCTATCATTTGCGAACGCTTTCGACTTCGCATCGTCCTGGTCACCCTCACGAATATCAGTGCGAGTACAGATTGATCGAGAATTAGAATTGCAGACGTTTGAATTGTGTTCGTATTTACAAATGCAGATTTGAGTTTGAGAATTCATGAGACGCAGCTTGCGGAAGAGACAAAAAAGAAATGAACAAGACGTGAGAACAAAGAAGATCTGAAAAGAGAGCAAAGAAACGAAACTGAAGTCTGGACCAGAGATTCGAAAGAAAGACTGTTTGGAGAAAAGATTCGCAATGAAAAGGAAAAAGAGAGATTGGAATTGACCAAGTTGACGACGATGACCTGAGAGAGCGACGAGGAAAGGATCGAGAAGGGGAACTTGATGGTTGCTTGAGTGAAGTTGAAGTGAAAGTCCATTGTTTTGATTGGAAGAAAAGGAACCGAAGCCAAATCAAGTTGATTCTGGCTCTTCCCTTTGGAGTTTCTCCTTCTCTCTTTGAAGTTTCTTCTCCTCCTCCTGACGTTTCTTTTGAACCTTGGATTCGTGAGAAACCTTGGGAGCGTAACTGCGAGCGTGAGCAGCCACTCCGTGTTTCTTCATGTAGTAACCAGACTGATGACCAAAGTCACACGAAACAACGTCTCTCGGACGTAGTGGTTGATGCTCCACCCATTTGTCTTCGTCTTGGTCTTGATCGTCTTCCATTTCGTCGTGGTCTTGATTGTCTTCCATTTTTTCAACCTCGTCGTTGTTCTTGAGGTCATCGTGCTTGAGATTGTTGAAATCCTTGAAGTCGTCTCGATGTACCATCATCGGGTAAGTGACCGCCTTGGAAACGACTCTGCCGTCCTGAGTCTTCGGCCAGGAAACAGGTGCTCTCAAAGGAGCCCATCCTTCTTTGGCCTCGTCAGCTCCAGTTATGAAAGGTCGAGTCGAGTTTTCCGCTTTTCTCAGTTCGGGAGAAGAGATGTCTTCGGAACTCTGTTTGGAGCTGAGATGCTCGTTCCAGAGACGAATGAGCACTTTCGACCTGAGACGAGGAATGACCCATCTCATCAGAGGATAGAAGAAGCTGGTTGGCATACCCGAGAGCTGAGGAGTAGCCGTGAAGTCAGCAGCTCCAATGAGAAGACGAGGTCGAACTTTGGCTCCTCTCTTGGGAGCTCCCACGACCACGGAAACCTCGTGAGTGAAGTGATCTTTGACTCTTGTTTCCTTGGCTCTAGTTCGACCTCGGATGACTCGAACTTTGCTGTTGGTCTTGGAGACAGCGTCCATCTTCGAAGCAGCAGCAGAAGTTCCTGAATTGATATCTTTGTATTTGTTTCCGATCTGTGCTACTCGATGTCCACCTATCTGAGTGATGCGAGTGATTACTCGATTCGAGAAGAAGAATGCTCTTGAAGCGTCCATCTCGGTGACCTTTCCTCTAGAGGTGGCTTTGACTGGTCTCCTGGTGTTGAGAATGGTTTGAGTACTTCCACCATCTATCGCTCCAGCAGGAACGCCGTCGTCGTAGGTCTTGTTCAGTTCCGGATCGTCTCCATGTTGAGGCAGAGCGTAGTCTGAAAGAGGAGTGTGGTTGGATTGACCAGTCTCTTCTGCTTGGATCTGCCTCTCGTCGTAAGCATCCGTCATCGTTTGCTGGAAGAGACGATTGTCCTCGTCTGGATCTCTGTCGACGGCGTCACCTCGTAGAGAACGAATCTTCTGCCTTTTACTTGGCCAAGCAGAGGCATACGTGATAACGTTCTCGATGCGTTCGTCGGGGAGAAGAGGTTCGTCTCTTTCCGGGAATAGCTTCCTTCCTCTCATCCTCTCCTTGATCGTTTCCAGAGTTCCAGTGAAGAGACTGACTTGAGTGAATCGAACTTCTGACTTGAAGAGCTCAGAGATGACGACGTGATTGCTACTGATATTGAGGAAAGCTAGGAAAGCAGCTTTGGCGTCGTTCTCCTCGCGACTGTCCATGAAGTCTTCGAAGGTCGGAGGATGGTCTCCAGCACCAAGAGTTAGCTCTCTTCCATTGATCTTCCTGTAATTCCGACCGGGAGAATGAAGGTACCTGCCAATCAATTCCCAGGTCCTGAAACTGAAGAAGCAAAAAAGAGAAGTGGTCGAGATCAAGATAGAAGAGATCAGCTTGCATTCGAGAGTTCCTTTTTTACCAATCTCGATTCGAACAGCACAGAAGTCAACTCACAAGCAGAAACGATCCAAACCTCCGTTCCTACAGAACATTTGACGAAGCACGAATTGGCTCAGATTCTTCTCTCGCATCTCTTTAGAGATGGCTTTCCATTGTAGACCTCCTAGAGAACCGATCTTTGGTGCTTTTCCTTCATCAGAATAGATGTGATGAACTAGGAAGTTTCGATATGCTAGAGACAAAGAATTGCATTCATCAATCAAATCTGAACTGAGCTCAACCTTTTGAACTTTGATGGCTTCTTGAGCGACTTTGATCTTTCCCAAGATTCCTTCCAAGTCTACTCCTCCAGTTCTCATCTCCTTGACCAATCCGAGAATCTCCTCAGAGCTCTCGATCTTCGAAGTCAGGACTTCGATAGGAGTGCACTCGTCTTGATAGACCTTGATCTGCTCCAGTTGATCGATGTTATTCGTATCGATGTCCATCAAATCGGAATCTCTATTCTTGCTCTTCTTCTTGGTTCCAGAGATGGAAGGGATAGCTGGGAAAGAGCCTTTCACCGACTAAGTCTTGAGGAGCTCTCGAGCGTTACGAAGCTTCTCCTCCCACTCCGGAATCGAGACCTTATCGTGAGGATCTTGTTCAGATTCAGCTGGAGCTGGAGCTGGAGCTGGAGCTGGAGTTGAGGCTTGAGTAGCAGTAGAGGTCGAAGCAGTAGTCGAGGCTGGAGTTGAGGTTGAAGTTTGAGCTCCACCTCCATTCCTAAGCCTTCCACCACGTCTGGTGGTAGTCAGAGCAGGAGTTGCATCGTGTAGATCCTTCAGTTGCTTCATTTTCCTCCCACCGATCTTCTGTTTCTTCTCCGGAGGAGAAGGACTTTCCTTCAGAGACAAAGGAGTGAAGTCTTGTAGATCCGTGGAGAAGAGAGCATCGAAAGCATGATTAAGGGATGAAGGAACCTTTTCGATCTTCTCCTTGGTATAACTGACGAACGAGTTGCCTGAGCCGTCGCTCATGGTCTGACGAACCCGATCTCCACTTTTACTGTAGTCAGGAATGCTCTTCCTAGATTCAATCTTTTCAGTGAATAGATCCGGAGAGAGAATGGGAAACCTTCTGATCAGAGCTACGTGTAGGGCTACAATGTCGGCATCTCCCGATCCGACGAGATCATGAAGGTTGTTGAACTGGTTCTTGGATTTGAAGGCAGAAGTGGATTTGACGAAAGCTTGATGGACTTGATAAAGCGAATGGGAAAGAAGATTGACTTGTCTCTTCTGTTTGTTGTTGAGTTCACTAGAAGGGGGAATCTGTTGAAGTCTTTCGACTATTTCCACCAACCAGGTTGTGATAGATCGAACGTCTTTGAAGTCGACTTTGGGAGTCTTGGGACCTATCATCTTCTCACGGAAGGTGGCTCTCGCAGCATTGATCTTCTTCTTTTGAGCAGCCTTCTCTTCCTTCTCCTTTTGAATTTCCTCTGGAGTCCTCTCGTCTCCCTCCTTTCCCTCGTGTTCGTCATCGACTGTTGCTGTTGGTTCGTCTTCTTTGGAATCATCAGAACCTCCTTTCCACTCTGAAGGATCGGTAATTGGACCGAAAAGAAGGAGCGAAGCGAATCTGGCTGGAGCATGCTTCGTGATTTCCTGTTGAGGAGTCTTCGGAGGGAAGAGCAGAAGCAATGGATTGTCTGCTTGACCTGCAGCTGCCAAGACGTCCATGAGGTGAGTCTCGATGTGCGACCATGCAGTGATGGCGAGATGACGTCGATAATTGCTAACTTCCGTGGGGATGTTATAATCGGCGATCAATTTCTCCAAAGAACCGATTGGAAGAAGCGTATCCAGAAGAAACTTCGAGACGAGTTCGTTGAGAGCTTTCCAAGAGAGGAGGGACCCATCGATGGATCCAGGATCTTCTTGAAAGGGCAGCTTGCTGTCGAGATCGGCCTTGAAAGTTGGTTCCGATCTCGCGAGATGCTTCAGAACCATCTCGATTCCTTTTCCGAAGTCGTGGAAGACCGTTACCATGAGTGTAGCGAAAGGATCGAACTGCTCAACTGTCTCTATCTCGACTTCGAACAATCTCTTCATGAGCTTGTTGGCACTGGTTAGGCAGTCGGTGGCGACGTACTGAGCAGCTTGACTGGTCAAGATCATGAGGTCTACGTGTGGCTTGAGTTCTAGAACAATGATGTCTTCAAAAAGATACTTGCGATGACTGATCCCAAAGTAGCCAAGAAAAGGGGCGAGGTCGTTCAGATCATAACCTTTGCCTTTTCCTTTTCCTTTCCCAGTTCCAGAATCGGTCGAAGGTCTTGAATCCCATCTGACCTTTCCAAGTCCACTCTGATCCAAGTTGTTGTATCCTTCGGTAGCTCTACCTTGACCTCTAGCTTTTGAGCTTGAAGGTCGAGGTGGAAGAGTAGAAGAAGCTCCCTCGACTTGATCTTCCTCCTGCGAAGAGGCAGGCGATGGGACGTCGTCTTCGTCCATCGGTAGAATGGAGACCTTGGATGATTCGTGACGAATAGGAACGTTCTTCGTTCCTCGACCGACAGCGGCTGCTTCCAAGACTGGATTCGGACCAATCCTTGGAGTGAGAATGAGCTTCCTAGATCTCATCACGCTCTGTACCTTCTTTCTCTTGTTCTGTGGCTCCGTTTCCTCCTTTTCGACGTCAGAAGAGACCTTCGGATCGATTGAAACATCGGATCTCTTCGCTTCCTGTCTCTGCTTTCGCTCCTTCTGTCGCTTCAGTTCTTCCCTGTCGACGTGAAGAGGAGCCTTCGGACTGATAGTAGCATGATAGTCCTTGTTGGTGGGCTCCTTCTTGCGACCAGGTGGAGGAGTTCCCCGAGACATTGGAGGCTTCCGAAGCGAAGGAGGAGAGTCATCCTTGACTTGAGCTTTTCGAAGCTCTGGACCAGAGATGACCGAAGGATTACGAGCGAACGTCTGAACGAATTTACCACTCTTTGGACGTTGGAGATGGAGAGTATCTCTGTCTACAGCTGTCTCCTGAATTCCAGTGATCCAGACCTTGAGAACAGCGAGAAGAGTCTCCACCTGATCCTCCAAGATGATCTGAAGAGCTCTCTCTGTGTTGTTGGTTTGGTTGACCTCCAAACACTTCGCTAGAACTGCCTTGTGGGCTTTGTACTTTCCCTTCATTAGAAGTATAGCGAAAGAGAAGATGAGAATCCACTCAGGTCTAGTGATGTTATCCTCGCGCTTGACCAACGCTAGAAGGAGAGGAGAGGAGAAGAGAAGAGGTCGAAAGTCAGTTCTCGAATCATCAAACCAGAAGGAATGGAAGCAAACTTTACATTTCGACTTCAGCTATACTCACCTGGACAGGCGAGAACTCTAAGGAGATGCTCTTCGATCTCATCCTCGTCAGAGAATACCTTTAGAAGTTCACTCTTCGTAGGAGAAAGTCGTTTGTAAGATTCGTCTTCTTCTTCGTCTTCTTCCATTGGTTGACTATGATTCCCCTCTCCATCTTCTTCGGTTGCTTGGCTGTCGTCTCTTTGAGTTTTGGAAGTAGGAGCATCGATTTGCATAGCCGAAGTTGAAGTAGATGAGGTCGAAGAAGCATCGGAACGAGAGTCGATAGATTGAAAGGTCTTATCGACAATTGCAGTGACTTCCTTGACGAAGGTGAAACCATTCGTTTTACCCAATCCACAGAGCCCCTTTGTTAGATCCTTGTCTTGATAAGTAGCGCAGACGGCCGTGGAGTCGTTGTCTAGTTTGTGAAAGGCCTGCATTTGAGCAAGGTCGAGAAGTTGATGTTCCTGACTTGAGAATGGGAGACGGCGATTGGCTTTACCTGGAACTAGACGATGAACACGAACATCTGGTGGTAGATTGACAGCTAGAAGATCCGAATCGATGGAAGATACGATGATCTTAGAATAAGGAATCTCACAAGCTTCTGAAATCTTCTCCACCACTGGTCTGACACCAAAGTCAGCTTCGTGATGTCCTAGAACGTATCCATTCTGACCATTTTGGTAGAGACCACGAAAGAATCCCTCGTCAGCTTCGTCGATCGATTTGCAAAGTTGAGGAGAAACCTTCTTGATTGCCTCGTAGGTATCTTCAGCTCTGGTTTCTAGGAGAAGGTTGTTGATGTTGTCCGTCATTCCTACAATGAATGTAGCCATAGCTTCAACCACGACCTCTCGACGATGTTTGAATCCATTTCTCTGCTCGGGAGATGCCGAGACGAACTGGTCCCAGTCTTTGACGATGCTATGATCTTGAGGACCTCCTTCGAGAGGTGTAGCATCTCTTGTGGTGGATCCAGATCGTCTTGGGCTATTGGAAGATCTAAGAATTTGAAGCGAAGTTCTAGATTGACTGAACGATTCTGAGCGTAATCAGGTTTGGCTTTCTGCTTGAAGGTGGAAGGTCTGAAGTCGAATACCGAGACGCTAGGAATTCCAGTGGCTTTCTGAATGGGACAGAAGTCGAGGAGGGAAGAAGAAAAGCAACGAAAATAGGTAGGTAGGTAGGTAAAGTGAGAGGAGAGAGAGCTTGGTCAGCGAAGGATCTTCATCTTCAAAGCTCTTTGCTCTCGGCTCTGGTGAATGCTGCATCAGAATCAATAATTCTTCATGATTAATAGCGATGAGACATAGACATTCCTCTCATTCATTCATTCCAAGCGCCGTTGAGACCAATCCCTCTAAAGATCTGTACTAACCTGAAAAGACTCTCTCTCAGTTATGACTGCCCTCGCACAGCTTTCACCTTGATGGATCCGTTGATTCAACATCAACTCCTTAATTGATTCACGTTGAAGTTCTTTTGCTTGTGGAGACTGTTGAGCTTCTTGCCGGTCTTATGCTTGATACGAAGGAACTTGTGCATGACAGTGGTGGCGATGTCTACCACATCGATCGTCACAGATTCGTTGATCACACTGGTTATGATGATTTTTGAGTACGAGGAGATCAATTTGCCAATGGTGGCCCACCAGCCGATAGCCATCTTGAAGAGGAAGGAAGAGGAGAGGAGTGAGATTGGAGGAGGGTAGATCTAAGATGGAGATGGTAACTTTGAAGTTGTTCTTCTATGTATTGGTGTGATTGGTAGCTTGAATGTGAATTCTGACCATCAATTGACTCTTTATGCACTGATCAATTCGATTCCAGTGATAGTGAGTGAGTGGTAGATGGTCAGCCTGTTCGATAAGCAAATTCTCTTCTTCGTCTTTTCCCTCTTCTCCACATCCTTCTATCATCTTCACTTTGTCTGCGCCTTTCAGATTCCACTTAGAACATCATAAAAGACTCTAAACTCTGAGGATCAAATCACGACATCTCGATCCACTTTGAGACTTCCTTCCTTCACTTGACCGACTCTCACCCATCCAAGTCTGATACGTCTCGTTCAAATCATGGCTTCTGAAAGTGAGTTCATCGTCGACGAGGTCGGATAAAGACACCTCTGCTGATGATCCCTAGATGATCATCAGTGACAAGTCTGCTCGCTCTTGGCTTCCAGCTCTATCACCACCAACTTGGGCTCTCTCGAAATCCAGCTTTCCCTCTGGAAAACGTCATTCTGATCGTCTTTTGTTCCACTGCGATTGTCAATTGACCGTGTTTCATTTCTCATTTCCGTCTTTTTCATCTCTTGCTTTCAGATCAGATCCAAGGTCACGAAGCCACTTCCACTTCCTCGGATCAGATTCCTTCACTAGGCGAAACACTGCTTCACAGCGTTTGCTTTCTACAACAAGAGGGTCCCAAAGGTCAAGTCACTAGACTCAGAAAGTTGGCCTTTGAACTTTGTTTGAACTTCTTTGGAGCTAACTCTGTAGAAGGTTTGAAGGAGGCTATTGACGGCACGCTGTCGGAAGAAGAAAAGAAGTTGCTCAAAAGTGACCCTTTGGAAGCCTATCTCGATGCTATGCAATTGGTTTTGGATCATGTGACGATCTTGGCTAGGAAGAAGAACGAGAGATACTCTGTTGATTCCATTTCTAGAAAGAGACAACCTAGAAGTAAGGCAACAAAGGGATTTTCTACTCTTGGTCCACTTCAAGTTAGACAGGGAATCAAACAAGCCTTGGTCTCGCTAATGCAAATCTTTGGTGCTCAAGTACTTTCGACGATGAACGATTCGAATGCAGAAAGTTTAAAGACGAAGGTGGAAGATTTGATGAGATGAAATTTCAATTTAATCGGAGGAGAAGAAACTAAACTGGTTGTTTCTGCTCTTCTTCTTCCAGATGGTAAAGACTTCCTCTCAATGTTAGATAACGATATCAAAGGGGTGGTTCCCATAAACGTTCAGAGCGATCAAGCTTTCAACAAGAGTAAAGAAGATTTAAGAACTGAATCGAGATTGTTTCAAGGTGATGAACTTTCGAAAAAGCTTTTTCCCAAAAAGAACAAGTCAAGGCCATTAATAAAGAGCAGGGGTGAAAAGTTGGCAGAAGAAGCTCTTATCATTAAGAACAAAAGAGGTTTAGATTCCAAACCAATTGAGAAGACCTTTGA
>JASXTE010000306.1:0-61122 GCA_030280995.1 Hemileia vastatrix | reverse complement strand
TTTCAAAGAACGATAGAGCGAGAGAATTGAACTCTCGTCAACGGTAACTTGTTGAAGAAGAATTGGGAGAAAAAGAGAATGGAATTTGCGAGAGCTCAGAATGACGGCTCTGAGAGCAGAATCTCTTGATCTGAAGCGGAATTGAGATTTTGAAGGGTCAGCTTGTTAGACTCTTGCAGACGCAATCAAGAAGGAAGAGAATCGACCAAGCAAAGACACTCACCTTCTCGCCTTTTCCCTTGAACAAAGCACCTTCGATCTTGGCCCAGTCTTTGATCTTCTCAGCAAATGACCTCGGCTACATCTTCCGGGATAGTCTCTAGAGTAGGAGGACGTTTGCGGATCTTGGTGAAAGTGAATACGAATTCATCTTGATTCATGATTCGACGAGCGAGTGAGTGAGTGGTAAGAAGTCAAGATGCATGAGGTGAACATTCTCTGCTTTTGTAAGGAGCAGAAGTAGCATCGACCCCTGTCAAGCATCTTCTTCGAAGAATTGAGATTCACTTACTGCGTCTGAACTTTTTGCTCCGCAGAGAAAGATTATTCTACAATGACGCGAAGTCGAAAGAAAGTCGACGCAAGAAGACCTCAATGATCTCAACCAGGCTTTCTCTAGAACCCTCGAGTATGAAGCGTGAGAACGAGAACGAAGCTTGATTGATTGTATATACGATGCTCAATGATAGTAAATGGTGAAATACAGCAATAAGAGGGATCCACAATGGACAACAAACCATGAGAAACGAAGAAGTGAAACCCATCGAGAAGAAATTAGAGAGCTCGCCTAATGATCAGGCTCACTTGTAGTAAAGTAAGGAATGAATTGAGTCTCAGTCCTGATCAGAGGTTGTTCAGAGATGACGGTGTAGACTCTGAGAAAGAGAAGTGGGAAACGTCGAGTGAAATAAGAGAGAAATCCGTCTGGTAAGGAGCCCATGACTTTCTTCAAGAGGGGAGCCATATCTTGATAATGATGTTTCTGCAATAAGACGGTGATGAAAATTCGAAGCTTTCAGTCAAGATCTCTTCGCATTCAATGGCTTTGACCTTTTGTCGAAGACTCACCTTGTTTCGAAGAGCTCGCAACAAATCTTGAACGCTCTTACCATCGTAACCTCTGAATTTCCCCAAATCTTCAATAAAGACTTTGTCGACTTCTTGAACCAATCAGGTCCAACGACGAGGTGATAGTCAGTCTCCAAAGCCACAAGAGCGGGATGAGGAGGATCTCTCTCCATACATTCGAATCTATCACTTGCGTCTTGAAGAAAGGTCAATCTTCTATTTGAATCCCAAAAGTAAGGATGAGAAAGAACGTCGGTAGCCGAAGGTCTCTGTCTAGGATCAGCTGAAACCATTGCTGAGATTAGATGTTGAGCTTCGTGACCTTCTTCGCCCAATCCATCTAGTCGACTGAGATCAATCTGCCTTCGGATGATGTTCATTTCTCTTTCGTATCGACTTCCGAAAGGATGTTCGCCATTCGAGAGAACGTAGCTGTGATAGAAAAAGAGGGAGAAAAGAAGAATGAATTTTTATGAGCCTTCTCCACGATAGCTTCCATTCCGTCTTGCCTTACGAAACTCGCTCTGACTACTCACTAAGCTAGACATCCTAGAGCAAAGACATCGACAGCTCTGGTCAACCGCCTTCGTTCTTCACCTTTCTCTTTCTCAGTCACATTGCCATTCTCACTACTGACACCAGACGATTCGCTATCCTCGCCCAGATCCAACGAAACGTCACCTCTGAGAATCTCTGGAGCTCTCCAGCCTACAGTTCCACCAGGGTTGGCCATCGTCTGACTGAAACTAGTCTGAGCCAGACCATCCAGTCGTTTCGAAAGGCCGAAATCTGAAAGAAGCATCTTGAGATTCCCGCCAGTCGAGAAAGAGACTAGAATGTTCTGAGGTTTGATGTCTCTGTGAACGATGGAAAGTCGGTGAAGATGTTGTAGACCAGAAGTGATTTGAGCCAAGGCTTTCTTTGGATCCAACTTGTTTCCTAATTCTCTGAATTCGATGGGTTTCTCAATGACATCTGCCAGACTTGCTGGACAGAGTTCCAACGCTATGAAGAGGAAACTTCCAGTCAACTCTTTGCAAAAATATCGAATGACGTTCGGATGATTATCTGCTGATTCTAAAAGTGACACCTCTTTTGATGCGACGTTGACAAAGTCTCGAAGTAATCTCTTGACAGCGACCGCTCTTCCTTGAAAAGTTCCTTTAAAGACGACGGTTCCAGACGATCCATATCCTACAAGAAAGGTAAGAAAATATAAGTCAGAGAAACGAAGGAAGAAATGGACTCAATGTGAACTCTAGTTCTTTCAAAGGGACGAGGGCTTTTGAGCGAAAGTATGACGAAGGACTCGAGATGCTCTCCAACTTACCAAGTACCTCGCTGGAAAGTTTCAAAGACGATCCTTTCCTAGGAAGAGAAGCAGGATCGACTTCCGGATTCGCACTATTCCTCCTACTCAAACCCTCTTGTGGTGGGTTTCGATTCGTTGGATTCGCAGATCCAGGATCCAACCAACCTCGATCGATCAGAGCTGCAGTAGTAGGAGTTGGAGGAATGATAGAAAGAGAAGCCTTTTCCGATCCCTGAATCTCTGTATCGCGATCTCGATTGATCGTTTCAGAATTGGAGAATAAAGAGGAACTCCCATCGTGGTTTCCACTTAAACCTTCTCTATCTTCTTTCCGCAAGACTCCATCCTTGACTTTATCCACTTGAGCTTGATTCGATTGATTCTCATTTCCTCCTTCTTCTTCATCATACTCTTCATCTCCTTCTCCGTTGAGGTTCGAATTCTCCTTTCCAGCTTTCCGCTTGGACTGCAGCCCCCGCTCTCTTGCCTCTTCGTCTTCTCTTGCTTTCCCTCTTCTTAGCTGCTGCCTTCTCAGCCTTCTCCTAGCTTCTTCCTCGGCCAAGAGCTTGGCTCTTGCAGCTTCTGCTGCAGCTGCAGCCTCTTCTGGATCTATCCGAGGTTCTGGAGGGACTTGAGGTTTGGTAGAACTCTTGCTGGTGTTGGTGTATGGATTCGAGGGCTTCCGCTGATGACGTCTATGGAGAGTATTCGAAGATCCATTGACGTTTGAATAGGAAATGTTAGGATAGCCCAAGGAGAGGTTGTTCTAGATTGCGAGACTACTAGAGGATCTTGGTTGTTAGAAAGGAAGTGAGACTTGGAGCCAGAGCTTGAATTTGAATCTGGAATCGAATTTGGATCTGAACTATTACTCGAATTTGAGAATCCAGCTTCATCTTCCTTGATTGCAGGCACCCAAACCACCTGATTCGCGATACTGTTTCCTATGACCTCTGCACTTCGTTTCTGTTCTTCCAGACCTAAATAGATAGCACAGCCTATGATCAGAACGATCAATATCCCGATCAACTGAAGGAAGATGACGACTGGAGTAGATTTGGTCAGCTTCCATCTTGAAGATGATTGAGACTTCTTCTCGGATTCGTGATCTGGATTTGGATTTGGATCTTGATCGAATGGGATCTGCGAGTTTGGATCAGAGTCGTTGGATTGCTCTCGATCGGATCCACCATCTAGACCAGGTCTGTTTCCACCATCTTCAATCCCTAATTGAGTTTGGCCAGAATGATAATCTTCTGAGAACTGGTCTTCCGGATCGTGTTGAGCTGGATAGGATCCAATCCAACATCCATAGGAATGACACTTCTTATTTGAATGTTGATGTCTGCCTTCGATTCTTCTACCCTCATCTCTGTCGAATCCAGAAGGATCAGCTTCGATTCCAGCCAGAGCAGGAGATGCGAAAGTCACCATCGGAAACTTGGCGCTTCCCATGACGAAGAGATGACCATCTGCTATTCCTAGATAAGTTTGAGGCTTGTATTCCGAGACTTCATTCTCGGTTTCACTTTCCGAACCGTTTTCATTGAGAGACGATCTAGATTCCGAGTAGCTCAGAAGAGCTTGTCTGGATAAAGACGGATGAGGTACGATTACTGGACGAGTGGACTTCGAATTTGAATGCATGCCCGCTTGCTCTCGAACTGTTGAGGAGAAGAGATTCGAAGAAGGTCGTACGACATCGAAGATTCCAGCTCTGTTGAATCGAGAGTGAAGCCAAAGGCAATTTAGTCAACGAGATGCTTGAATCATCATGTTTTCAGATCAAAATTTTCACTCACACTGTTCCATTCAGCTGCGTACTCCAAAGCGTCTTCTCTCGATCTCGATCCGATTGCTTGTCAGACGCTTGAGAAGTATCGAGGCAGAGAATGCTTCCCTGTTCAGGCGCACTCAGCAAGGCCTTGCCATCGATATGATTCCCAGCTCTAGCCCAGATTCCAGCTACGTCTCGGTCAGCAGCGTTTGGAGTGTAAGTGCTGAATCGAAGAGTCTGAGTGAGATGAGGTCTCGATCTGACGTGAATCGTCACAGTGTAGTCTATACAAAGAGAGAGAAACGGAGGAAGAAGAAAGAATGAAGAACATACTTCAGTATTAGGAAAGAAAGGAAGCTTTTTGCCTCGAAAGAGGAGATTGACCGAATCTCATCGTCTGTTCTTTCTACACAACTCACCAGTTCTACCAACGTAAGCCCAATCAGGTTCATCAGATCCATCGTTTCCCGGTTCGGAATCATCAGAACAGCCTCCTTCTGAAGGGCTGCCACACCAGACTCCCTCTTCCCCACCGAAGACGGCTCCAATCTTTCCAGATTTCAGATCGATCTCGACCAATTTGGCCTTTTTTCCTACCGACAAAGACTCTACTCGGATCTCCAGGAAAGGAGAAAGGGGATAGCTCTACCAATTGAGGGATATCTAAAGGTAATTTCTCGATCCTAGGAGTTCCTGCTTCTCCTTTATCGTCGTCATCAGAAGCGGATTCATCGTCAGTGGTCAAGACGTAGATTTCCCCTTGAGAAGAAGGTTCTATGAGATAAAGACCACTCTGTCTCAATTCCTTCAAAGCTTCCGAGTCTTTCCCTCCATTCGATTGATCTAGAGAAGCAGCTTTGATTAGGTTTGCAAAGGAAGAATGTTGAGCTCTTTCTCCATAAGAGGATCCTACCAAAGGTTCGAATCCATTCCCATTATTGTCATGTTGAGTAGTCGGGTCTAGATTCCAAAGCACCTTTCCGTCGTTCCTATCGATTGCTATCAATGAGCCTTGAACGGTAGAGACCAAGGCCAAGTGAGATAGATCCAAGTCTCTGATGGAAGTGGGTCTGATGAGGGAATTGGCGGCCAGGCCTGCCCTCTGAGCGTTCTCGAGACCTCTTCTTGATAGTTTGATTGCAGATGGGTGATGGGAAGGATTGGCGGCAATGTCTGGATCTACTTCTGGATCATCGGATTGCTGAGATTTGACGACAGAGAAGGAGAAGAGAGAGAGTAGAAGGAGATAGCAGAGGATGAGATGGGAGAGAGAGATTGAGAATGACTTGCTGCTTGGATTGGACTGAGAGGTCCTCATGCTATTGAATGAATAGAGTCCCTTTCAGTTGGTTGCGTTAGTAAAGAGTATGAATCCGTAGCAGATTGAAGATTAGAGGATGAGATTGTGGACTGCAAGTGAGATAGAAGACAGAGACGCAGCTCAACTCGTCATCCTCTGTCTCTCTCTCTCTTTTGTACTCTCTCTGTCGTACTAGATCTTGAGAATTGATTGCTTGATTTACAGTGTTACTGTTTGTGCGTTTGAGAAGATGAGTAAAATGGGGTGATAGAGTCGAGAGAGAAGAAGTGCTGGCTCTGATTCTCTTTCTCTTCTACTCACTACCTTGCTCTCCCTCCTTCTCTTTCTACAAATCCTTCTTCTCATTCTATACTCTTATGGAAGTCAAGGTGTCATCGGATGCCACCGATGTCGATTTCCATCCAGATCCGACGTTGAATCTCTTTTCCACTTCTCTACTTTCTGGAAAGGTTCAACTTTTCAACTACGATGATCTGCAGCAGCACCAAGGATTAGAGGAGACTGATGACAGTCCATCTTCTTCAAGGGTCAAAAGGATTCAATCCATCCGTCCCACCAAGAAATCCATCAGATCCGTCTCTTTCAATCGGAATGGTGACTCTATCTGGTCTGCAAGTAAAGATGGAAATCTATACAGAATCGATTCAACAACCTATCAGATTGTAGACTCTTATAACTCTGCTCATCAATCTTCAATCAGTAGGATATTACCCATAGATGATAATCTATTGGTCTCTGGAGACGATTCTGGGTTGATCAATCTTTGGGATCAGAGAATCAAATCCTCTTCGAGTAGTGGGAGTGGGAGTGGGACTGGCTCGAATTCATCCTCTATTCCTATCAAATCTTATTCTCATCATTTCGATTGGATCACCGATTTACTCTGGTTTGATCATCTCATCCCTCCGAAGGTCAAGACTTTACAGGAATTGAAATTGGAAGAGGAAAAGAGAAAGGCAATCGAGAGATCCAAAAAGAATAGGAAAAGAAAGAAATCCAAATCAGAGAGAGAGGAAGATGTCAAGAGTCAGTTGGAAGATCAGAAGTTGGAAATGAGGAATAGATCGATGGAAAGTGGTAGGAGTAGGCTCGTCTGTACGAGGTGAGCTAGCGTTTTTGAGAGTGAGAAGGTCGAAGATGGAACAGGAAGGATTTTCTTTAAACCTTGTTTCTTTTGGGAAAATCTACCAAGAAGGTCTTCTTTTGGACCGTTTTTCATTCTCACATTCTTGATCTTCTCAATCTCTCATACCCTATCGCAGTGGAGACGGAACTCTTTCTGTCATTGACCCCAGAGCTGGCTCAGGTTCTGGTTCTTCTGAAAGCAAGAATCCAGGCGCAAAGGGAAAGACCAAGGCCATCCCTTCTGGTGCTGTAGAAGTCAGTGAAGATCAAGAGGATGAACTTCTGAGTATGGCAGCTGTCAAAGGGTCAGTTGCAATCTCTATCGAGAGATAAGTGCTGGCCGATGAAACACAAATGTATGCGTCGTATTGACTCTTTTTCTCTCTGATCTCTTTCATTCACTTCTTCCTCGAACCTTGTCAAACTTTCCTTTATCAGTGGTAGCAAGTTAGTCATTGGAACTCAATTGGGAATGTTATCTCTATGGTCCCCTTCCAGGGGTTTGTTAGATCACGTAGATCGAATCCCAGGTCATCCTTCTTCGGTAGATTCCCTTTGCAATCTCGATGATGACACTATTCTATCTGGATCTTCGGACGGATTGTTGAGAGTGGTTCAAATTCTACCTCATAAACTCTTGGGAGTCATTCATGATAATGGTGGAATGCCTATTGAAAGGATAAAGCGAAAAGGAAATTGGGTCGCTAGTTTGGGTCATAGAGACGTCGTTTGTTTGAATAATGTTGGGGAATTGTTGGAAAGTGATGATGAAGATGAGGATGGAGATGAGGATGAGGATGAAGATGGAAGTGATGGAGATGGAGATCAAGAAGAAAGGACGACGACGAAAGAGTCAGTGGGAGATCAAGATGATGGAAGCGAGCAGGAGGATGATGAAGATGAGGATTCAGAAAAGGAAAGTGATGAGGAATCGCCGTTGAAGAAGGGCTTTCAGAAACTTTCAAACAATCCAGCTTCTCTCAAAGAAGACGATTTCTTTTCTGGTTTCTGAAACTTCCTTTGTATTTTCGTTCGTCTTTTGGTTCGTGGGATGCTCATCGACTCTGATCACTTCTTTTGCAAGCTGTATTTCTAATTCACATTTTGAACTGATAATCAAACATTCATGAAATAAACAAAAGGCAGGCGAAGGGGTCGATGCTATTGCTGCTCTTTACAAAAGAAGAATTCTCACCTCACGCATCTTGACTTCTTACCACTCACTCAATCGCTCGTCGAATCATGGATCAAGATCAATATGCATCTGCCGAGCTCACTATCAAGTCACCTACTACTCTAGAAACCATTCCAGAAGATGTCTCCGAAGTTATTGCTGAGATTATTCAGAGCTGGGCGAATATCGAAGGGAATCTGAGGCAAAGGAAGAAGCAGAGAAAGTAAGTAGAGCCATCAATCATCGACTTCTCACTCCTATCACTGCCTTCTGATCTTACCCCTTTCCTATCAGACTAAGAGATTCTGCTCTCAGAGCAGTCGCTCTGAGCTGTCGTAGAACGCACAGGATCTTTGGTTTGATCCTTCTAGAAAGCGTTACACTGGACGTCAGACACTTTTCATCATTTTACCAAGCTCTAACAGAAACCCCAGGTTTCGGTCTTTCGATCCAATCATTGCGACTGGATCCCATGGACACTACCAGGGAGGAAGGGCAGTACATCATCAACTCCCAATTAGCTTCAATCTCGAAACATCGCTCCATAGAACACTCTGAAGATTCAACTGATCTCACGGACAATTTCTTGGAATTCCAGAGACTCCTTTTCAGTAGGCTGAGCTCTCTTCAAAGCCTAACAATCATACAGCAAGCTTCTACCGCTCGTTCTCTCAAGGGGCTATCATGCTTCCCAAACTCCCTAAAAAAGCTCTATATCTCATTCTTTGGCCTCTCAAGCCCGGACCAGTATGCAAGTCCTCCATTAAACGCCAAGAATGTTATTTGGCTATTATCCTTTGGACTTTTACAAGAGGCTTGCCTAGGAATGACCATCTCTACCTCAGACTTTGGCTACTTGTCCGAACATCATCAAGCCTTCGGAGGGACTTCAAAAATCAAGAAGCTATCGATATGCTTCTATTTCGTCTATAAGGACTCAGATCAAAGGACTTGGTGGGGGACATCGAGGGAGAGAAGCATGAAGCTCAACAGTGCCAACATGAAGACAGAAGCTTTAAAATTGCTGCTTTCAGTGGTCAGCGTCAGTCGATTGGAATGCTTGGAACTTTATCTCTGGGTTCAACAACGGCTGAATCTTGGCGATGACACTGTGTTGAATCCGGATTACCTTTTCAGTCGGACAGTCCTTTTCGTTCGCTCAAGCATCTTCGACTGATCAGCGCCCTTTTTAAGTCATCAATGCTTGCTTTCCCACTTTATCTCTGCTTCAAAACACTCTCATTAGACATCAACTTCCTCTACATTCTAGTTGGTCGTAGCAAGTCTGAAATTCATTCAAGCCTAGAGAGACTCGTTCTTAATTTTTATCTCACTCCACCAGAAGGTTCAATTGAGTCTTTCTTTGAAGACCATTTTCTCGCTCAGCTTGTAAGGTCCCAGTCAATGCCTAATCTCAAAGAGGTGGTCGTTCCCTCAGCTGCCATTGGATATGATGGGGAACTTTTCGATAGTGTGGAATGGTCAAAGGAGCTAGAGGTGTGGGCTAACAGAAGAGAAGAGTTGGAAAGGGAACCGATCTTCAAGACTGGACAAGTAAAGTTGAGAAAAGTAGATGTCGGCCTGAAAGGTGAGTGGTTGGTGTAATGGACCTTGATTCTGATTCATTGGCTATGTGAAGAGATGGATAGCTTGAGACGACAGTCATAATGTTTCTCCAACTTATCTCTTTTCGCTCTTCATCTCAAATTGCAGTAACTTCTGAAGATCAGACTTTCATGTCAAACCTTCTCTGGCTAGCTCCTCCATAACAGAGCAGAACTCGAATGGAAACGGAGAAGATTCAAGAGAAGAGAAAGGTCCTGAGAATGAGAGAACGAAAGCATCAACAGGAAGAAGCTAGTAGGATCCTAAGAGAATTGATCGAGCTGGGATCCGATAATGGCAATGCTCCGAAGAAAACTTAGATTGGTAATTGTGGAACTTTGTAGAGTAGAAGAAAACCAAATCGTCAATTCATTACCGTTGTCGTCGTCTTGTTGATGTCGAAAGAGCCTGTCGACCTCACTGATTCTGAGGCTTTCTAGTCATCTGATCAGTTCTGTTATCTATGTCTTGAAATTACAAATGTTGGTGCAATCAGAGTGAAGATACAAAGACAAAACGACGGGAGAGATCCTTCAAATCAAGCAGAGTTCGTCTTCTCGTTAGCTTCTACGTCAATGCCTTCTCCCTTCCTCTCCTTCATGAAATCTTCTCCCTTCTTCTCCAGTTCCTCGTCATCTTTTCTAGACAGAGGAAGCTCCTTCATACCAAAGGTAGAGAGTACCAAAGCCAACAACAGAAAAGCTGTCACAAAAGCGAAGACGTGTCTGAATCCGTCCAGGTAAGCTTGAAGATATCTTTCTCGTAGAGCGGGTTCCAGATCCAGCTCTTCGAAGAGGACGATTGGATCCGAGAGAATAGTCTCTTCTGTCAAAGAGTCTGATTTGACCGAAGTGACATCTATGTTGAGGATTAGATAGCTGAATGCAAGGCCCAACGTTCCACCTAATAATCGAAAGAAGTTTCTTGCAGAAGTAACCACGGCCATATCCTTTCGGGAGACGGCACATTGAGCAGCTAGTAATTGAGTCTGCGTACAAGCTCCTGAACCAAGCCCTGCCACGACGCAATAGACGATGATGATCTCTAGACTTGTAGACTGTTTGATGCTGATTAGGAGTCCGATACCGAGTGAGTAAACTGCGAATCCTGCCAGTACGATGATCTTGTACCTTTGAAGTTTTGTGACCAGAAACCCGCAAAGCGCAGATCCAGCAGACTGAAGAACAGTCAATGGAATCAAAGCTATCCCTGCTTTGACTCCGTCGAATCCTTTCACGGTTTGCAAAAGTTGAGGCACCATGAAGAGAAGCACGTACTGTGCTACTCCACCAGAAAATTGCTATTGGAGGAAGACGAGATAGGGCAGAGGAGGTCAGGGATATTTCTTTTTCGAGCTCGGAAGACGTCAACTTTCCCTATCACTTGATACTCACAGAGATTAGTACCACCGATACCGTCAAGTTCCTGAACATTCCAAGAGGTAAGATGGGGAATTTAGCTACTTTCCACTCCCAAAGGACGAAGCTGCTGAGTAGCAGAACCGAAATGCACAAGGGAGTCAAAACTTGAACCGAGTTCCAAACGTAGGATAATCCACCCCAATTCAGGCCCAGCAAGAGAAGAATGGTACCGCTCGAGACCAAGATGATTCCACCGTAATCTATTCTTTTCAGTTTTTCCTTTGCGCTGCCACTCGGAGATTTGAGTGGAAGTAAAAAGATTGTTACGAGACCACAGAATGCGTTGAGTGGGAGTGAGACGAGAAACACTGCTTTCCAACCAAGAAGAGGGCTCTGAGCTAGACTTCCTCCGACCAAAGGACCTATGGCTGAAGGCAAGAATAGAGAATAAGAACGCACGGAGATTCAGTACATATTTGTGGAACGAGCTTGAGAGAGTTGAACGGATCGCGACATCAGATCTTACTCACCATTCCCTAGAGCATTGAAAAGTCCGATCAATCCTTGATAGTTGCCTCGTTTCGACAATGGAACGATGTCTGAGATGATGATGAGAACCAAAGATTGAACTGCACCTCCTCCAACTCCAGCAACTGCTCGATAGATGATCACTTGCTCAATCGTAGTGGCCGCTGTAATCGCCAACAGATTGCCGAGCGAGAACAAGAAGAGAGCCAGAAGAAAGCAGACCTTCCTACCCAGTATATCTGACACCTTTCCTAGAAGCGGTTGAACAGAAGTGGAAGCGACTAGGTAGCCAGTAGAAAGCCAGCTACTCTCTTTTGAACCGCCCAAAGACGAGGTGATGGATGGAATTGCTGCAGCAATGATGGTTTGATCCAGAAAAGAAGAGAACAGTCCAATGCATAGAGATAAATATACGATGATGACCTGGGATAGAGATAATCGAAGGCGATGTTCTGTTGGTGTCAGTCTAGAGAGACGACACAGTGAGCTGTGGCTCAAAGCCTCTATCCGCTCGAGGTCGATAAACGCGACTTCTCCCAGCTTCAAGAGTGGCTTCAAAATTTGGAAACGATCTCGAAAGGTTTCTTTGACCTTGCAGCTCACTTGTCTTGTAGGCAGGTAATTTACCTGGTCCGTGGAATCCTCGATCAACTTCTGGTCGTCGTCCTCGTCATTTTCTCGAGTTTCTGTTGCTTCATGAACGCCTTTCTTGATGCTGAGATTGTCAACCAATCTTTGAGACTTTAGTGAAGGAGCTCTTGAGTTGTAAGCTGTACGGTCTTCGTGTATATCGTTTCGACTGTCGAAAGAAGGGGCTCGAGAATTGGCTCGGGTAGGAAGGTCCCAATCGATATGGTTTGTAGTCCGTTCTGTCATGATGAGATTGAAGAATTGCAGTGGATAAATCTGCTCGAGTTGGAAGAAAGAGACATCTTCGAAGCAATGCTCACTTCCTTTTAAAGACAATCTGAACAAGATGGGTCCAAGAGCCCTTTGAGTTCTATAACTCTTGACTTGCAACCTTAATCAAGATTTGCTTTCCGAAGGGATTCTCAATCAGCAAGAATGAGATAAGGAAGAGGGTCAAAGACAAAGTTTGATTGTGAAGGAGGTCTTGAGATGACGGAAATGGAAGCGGTTGAGATTCTTTTGGAACCTTCTCATCAAACTTTGATCTGGGGGCAACAATTTCCCGAAGTCGTCCAAACCCCACAGCCAGCCAGAATGTAAGCTCAAGAACAACGAAGTCAAATTAAAGGAAAGATAAGAATCTTTTTAATCAAGTATCGACCTTGGTCGTGAAGGAAGAGGTGGAGGTTTGATTGAACTGACCGCAGGTATAGATTGGCTCGAGAGCCTTGAACAACGATCAGAGAATCTCTCCGAAGCGTCATGAACTCATCTCATTGAAAAGTTGCATTCAATCTCATTGCACAAGAAAGGAGTACTGGGGGTATGTGAACGATACAAAAACAACGAAACTGACAGACGAGAATATAGTGACAGTGTGTTTGATAGAGCAGGTGAAACAGAGGGAATGCGGAAGGGGAGGACAGACGATCAAATCCATCCCTGCCTACTACTCATAGTATTAGTATGAGCCAACGTAGTATTGTGATTTGCTTGAATGATTTGAGGAGCGTTGGAAACCAGTTCAACGACGCTTTGATAATCGAAAGGAGTTCTACCATTTGCTTTCTTCCTTTGAGTGATGATGATGGTTCCATCTTGAACTCCTTCTGGAGAATAAACGCTCTCACCATCCGTTCTAGAAGCTTGAGAAGAAGTCACTGTACTCGAACCAGAGATGTATCGCATGTCTGAACCTCTGATGATTTGAACCAGTCGACCGCTTGCAGAGTCTCTGACCTCGACGAACCTGCTATCGAAGGCCAACACGTAAGGAGCTTGGAAGGCGACTGAGAAAAAGAGAGGGAAATGAGAAAAGATGTGAGTTTTGTGAACCGGAGGAATACAAGAAAGAAACGGGAAGAAACAAAAATCTAACTCACCAGAATGAGGTTCTCCTTCCCATTCAATGACGTTGTCCAATCGTATCGGCTCTCCAACTCGATCAACTGATGAAACAAAACGGAAGATGAGAATCACGAAAGTCAGTCAAAAGCGCTGAGAGAAAGAAGTTTCCATCGGACAATACTCTATCTCTGTCACTCACCATAGCAAGCAAAGTCATTGTAACAAAGCAAGAATTCGCTTTCAGAACTCTTGAACATTCCCAAAGGTTTGGCAGTTTCAACTCTCTTTGCGATTGCTTGAATCCTAGGATCATCTCTTGGGCAATGAGAGAAATCAGGAATAGTTCCAGGAAGAAGACTATCCAAATTCATGATTTCGAAACCTCTAGCGCAAACGATGCAAAGTTTCGATCGAAGGAATTGCATAGTGTAGGCTTCGGATGGAATGAAGAAGGTCTGTCATGATGAAAAGACGATCAAAAGAAAGAACAGTGAAGACAGAGAGAGAGAGAGAGAGAAAGAGAGAGATAGATCAGTTCTGAACCGCGAAAAGACTAAGTCTTACTCTTCCTTTGCACTCACCTTGTAGATTCTAAACCAATCAGGATTCTTTGAATCCTTTCCGAATTTACCAAAGAAACCACCACCAGATTTACCCTGATCAGCTCTAGGAGCGTTCATAACAGGTTCTAAAGCTCTAAAAACGCATTCATTAGCTCTTCTCTTCATATAAACCAAAAGAGTTCTTTCCTTCAAAACTCCAACGCTAAAGAAGACCACATCTCTATTTCCACTCAATTTCTGAGGGGGTCTAGGAGTTGAAGCCGAGCTTCCAGAGAGTCCATTAGGGTTAGAAGAAGGGACCAAAGCTTCCAAAGAATAAGAAATCAAAACTTTATCAGCTAAAACGACAAAGATACCAAAAGGTTCCAAAACAGCGCATTGAGAAACCAATTTCAAATGTAAAACCTTTCTCAAAGATTTAGGATCATGTCTTAAACCGATCCAAACACCATCAGAACAACCGATTGCTACTAATCTTCGATTGTCGGCAGTAGAGAATGGAACTGCACAAGTGACTTTACCATGGAAAACTGAAGAATCAACTCCTTGAGGTGGTTTATCTGGATCAATACTACTTGCACTTGGTAGAGCGAAAATGTTATCAGATAAGATATGACTTTCAAAGACTTTGTTTGCTTCTTGAACTGCAGATCTCAAACCGATAGCTTCGTTTAATTTCTTCTTCCATTCCTCTCTATCTTCTTTAGAAACCGAGAATAGAGTCAAAGGTTCCATTTTACCTCCAATATGCTGAACAGTGAAAGGCCATAAATCTCTATTGTCTCTTTCTCTGATATGGAAATTCGACAAACCGATAGATCTCGAGACTGAAGCATCATTGAAACCAGATAATTCCATCATTTCGACTGGAATTGGTCTCTTAGCTAGAATGTATCTTGGAGAGGTTCTATCTCCTTGTTCCACTTTCTTTGGCTTGACGACAATGAGGTAATTATCAAAGAGAACAGCCAATAGATCAGTCCATTCGAAATCAGTGAAATCCGGTTTCCTAAGAACTCTACCTTGATGAACCAATTGACGTTCAGGATGAAGTAAATCCATATCGATTGCAGCTTTATTTCTCTTGTTAGTCAGACCCCAGGCATATTCTCTAATCTTGACTTTGATTTCACTCGAAGCTACTCCGATTTGAGAAGTCTTACATTGATGATCGATAACTTCCATAGCTCTAGTCAAAGATTCTTTATCGTTATTATTCTCTTCAGTCTTCTTCAAAATGGCTTCGAAATGTAAATGATACCTTTGTAATCTAGCAGTGGGTCGGTATAAGAAATTGTCCAATTCATGTCTATGAGCAGAAGGATGTCTACGACAAGTTTCGACGAATTCTGCAAATCTTGGATTCACTTGCATTTCTCTTCTGACTCTTGATTTTGCCAATGGGAAATTAATCATGTTTGCTTCATAAACCTCTGCCCATTCTAGAGCTGCATCCAAGAAGATGTCTCCTATGGATTGAATGATTGGATGCTCTTCTCTTTGTCGGACGTGAAGTCTTTCCACTAGCCTTCGAATGTGAGAAGCTAGAAGTCGATGATTGGAAAAGACTTCAGCTATGAAATGATCTCTAGCTGGTCCGGTTGCGATTGGACTAAAGATATGTGAGTGAGAGATTTAAGAAAAGAGGGAAATGATCAGTGTCTGTCGAAAATGCAAAGTCGAAAAGTCAATCGATACTCACGGAGGATCACCTGCTTCGTTCGGCTTCAACAAACCTTGAACGAACAGATCTTCCAACAACTCAACGTCAGCCAGATATTCCTCTTCCTTCTGAATAGTTTCATGAATAGCGTTCTGTCTATCAATTTCCCTCTTGGGTAATGAACTGAGTAATTCCTTCGGAACCAATTCCACCCAAGCTCTAGAATTCATTCTACTTTCATTATTAGTAGGAGTTGTAGCGCCATTTCCATTATTGAAAGAATTCGAAGTTGAGAGACTTGGACCACCAACCCCACTGAGATTTGAATTAGAGACCGAATTGGAAGCCGAAGAGATATGTCTTTTCAAAGGAGAAATCTTCGACCTAGGACAAGAAGAAGAATAACATTCGAAAGGAGAATTGGGTTTTCCACATAAAGGTGAATAACAGTTAGTTAAAGGAGTGAAGACTCCAGTTGGTAATTCATCTAAATCCGAAGCTGAATTTGAAGTATTGTTATGATGATTTGAAGGTAGGATCAAACCTAAATCCAAAGGACCATTAGATTCCAAAGGTGAAGTCCAATCGTCAGAGAATGGATCCGAATTATTATTATTATTGTAATTGGATTTAAGACTTTTCCTTTGATTTTGAGGACTACCAAAACCACCACCTACGTTATTATTGACCTGATGATTGAAATTATTCCTCTCTCTTTGAGAAACTTCATCTCCTCCCAAAGTGTCTCCCAAGAACATATAGACGTCTTCAACTCCATCATTCAATTCTCCTTCACCCCAATCTACTTCATGAAAGAACAATTGTTTCTTCAATGTCTTGGCTACTAATAAAGCGACTCTTCTACTTCGATTATTTTGTTCACTTCCAATACCATCGTCCCAATTTTTCAAATTCCCACTTCTCAAATCATTTCCAATTCCCATTGAATCTGCAGCCAATTCTTTAGGAATCAAAGTTTGTAATGTTGAAACTACATCTCTACCAGTAAAAGATCCTGGATAGGCTATTGAACCTTTGATTTGTTCTCCTCTTGGAACTGCGTCTCTCAAAAGAACTGCTAGATTGGAGAGTAAGGAGAAATCCACATATTCAATCGGTGTAGAACCATTTGGATTCCCATCTTGTCGAACGTAACTATTGTTATGACTTGAACTTGGAGCAGGAGGGATTTGAGAAATCGGATTGTAATAAGATGTAGAAGTAGAATTGTAATTTGCAGAGGAATTCGAAAAGGTTCTGGAAGTAGGTGACATTGTAGGAGATAACAAACCAGCACTTTGATTCCCAACACTATCGGTTCTAGAATGAACATCTACATATCTAGGAGATTTCCTATCTATTGGATAAACGTATTGATCTCTTTCGATTCCATCGCTTGCTATCGTAGGAGTTGTATTGCCATCTCCATTCCCCCTTGAAGGTCGTCTTGAGAGATTGGTTGATTGATCAGGTCTTGGAGATGGATCTCTTGACCAATCTCCTCGTCCAGGTGGAGTTGAATAATCACTTCCGTTTGGCTGTTGAGTTCTAGGAGAAAGTGGTCCAGTTTGATATTGCTGTTGTTGATGATGATCTTGAATCGGAGGGATGATCAATGGGACTGGAGGTCTATTACTTGAATAAGAGGGATTCTTCGTCGAAGTCGTCTGATGATGATGATGATGTTCCATTCCTTCATTCCTTCTCCTATTGATAGAAGAAGAAGATGAAGTTCTACCATAAGAAGGTCTAGCAATCCCAGATCCAGAGAATCTATTCCTATCATCTTCTCCCAAGATTTCAGATTGATCTTGATCTCCATTCCAACCTCCATTTCTTTCCGGTAGACCATCCAAGATTCTAGAAGGAGAAGGACTAGGGTTTGGTCTAGAAATCGAGGAAGAAATCGAAGATGCATGATTGTGATGATGATGAGGTAGACTACTTGAACTCAAAGCTGGACTCCAAGCAGGTCCACCACCACTTGTTCGGATAGCAGAGGAAGAGGGAGTAGTAGGAGGTAATCCGAAATTACTATTACTACCATTGGAGTTCTGTTTTGCAGTATGACCAACATTATGATCGTAACCATTCTGAATCCTACTGTTTGAATTTGAAAAGATAGATTCTGGAGTTCGATGATAATCTTGACTGAAGAACTCATTTGGAGTCGTCACTGCTCCTCCAAGATTCGAAGAACCAGAATGAGAAGTCGAGATATTATTGACGTTTGATTCAGATGGGAATTGATAGGATGAACTCTGATAATAAGAAGGAGAAGGACCTTGAGTATGATCTTGCAGTTGAACAGAGGTCGATGGTGGAGGAGGAGGTAAAGGTCTTGAAGTTCTACCACCTGCTCTTCCTGATAGACTTGCAGTTGATTCCACCCTTTGATGATGATCCAATGAAGAAGAGGTATTGTAATGATTGACTCTAGGCTGAGGAAAGGTAGCCGGATGATGTTGATATCCGTTATCGTTTAGAGAAGGACTTGAATCCGATCGTTGACTTTCGTAGAGTTGATCTTCAGAGTTTGAATTCGCGTACATTGAAATGATACCGTTCAAGCTGACGGGTCTCTGTTGTTCATTGGATTGTAGATTAGGAGATAGCTTTAGAGAGATGAAGGGAGGGGGAAAAGAGATAAGCTGTCCTGCACTCATCCATTGCCCTTTGGACGCTGCACCTCGTAATAGAGGCTAGCAGTATGCTTGCTTGCTGTTCTGTATCTATATACTCACATTCTGGACATAATTGGGCTTTGATAAGTGATCATAAGAGTGATTTGACTGCCCCCCAATCGGCCTTTCGTCTGCTGCTTGAGACTGCTGCTGATCGTATCGATAGTAATCTGCAGCAGAAGTGTAATTTGGTGAGTGAGATGATTGTTGCTGCTGTGTGTCGTAGTTTGGAGAATAGAAAGCATCTTGAGGATACATTTGATGATGGGAAGTAGAAGTGGTAGGATTAGGATTAGGATTAGAAGCGTCCTGTCGATTGTAATCTGATGGTTTCCTTGGTAAAGATGGTCGAGAGTTCATCTTGGAATGTCTGATTGCTGATCTCTGGCACTCAATTCACAAGGATTGGCAGAGAATAGAAGGATAGGGAGGAGTAGAATGAGAGAGTGAGTAGGAGAGAGAGATAGAATCAGAACCTTGTGCTTGATCTTCTTTCCTTTCCTTTGATTCCATGGACAGTTTCAAATATCTTACAGCTCACAATCCATCCAAAAAGAAGAAGAGAAACAGAAACAAGAACATTCAATCGGATCATGAATCAAATCAGCGGCAGCAGCAGCAGGATCTTCAGTCGGTAGCACAGCCAGAGATCGAAAGAGACACTCAAGATGATCACAAATGGCTGGCTGGAATGCTCGATCTCATCGAAAAAAGGAAAGGATTGCTGACTGCTGGACAATATGGAAAGAATCTCGAGGGTGAGTAGAAAGCATATGAGAGCAACAAGAGACAGAGAGAGCTCTGAGGTAGTTGGAATGATACAAGATGCAAAGATGGGACAGAGTCTCTAGGCAGATTGACCTCAGTGAAAGAACCATATTTTTGACTCTTGATAAGCCTGATGATTTTCAAAACGTCTTCTGAGTCTCACATGTTTCATTCTGGAGAGTCTTGTCTACAAAAGAGTGCTCATCTTTCTCACCTTTCCACTTCTTTCTTCGACTCTTTTCTTCTTCATTCTTTTTGCTCTCTGGAATAGATCTCCTTTCTCGATTCTTTCCTTCTCAACGAAATCAATCTCAAGATGGTTCAACGTCGACCAGTGCTCGACCTTCCTCTCCTTCAAGCTCGTTGAGTCAAACCAACGATTCTCATCTCAAGTCTTCTATCAACGACATCTCTACAAATTCTCTTTCTACAGAGACCGGAAAAGCTTCAGAACACGCTGATAGCACGTCGGAAGGGGCTATAACAGAAGGAGAAGAATCGGATCTGAGACTTCATTCTAGAGATGACGATTTACTCCCTCTACCTTCAATCTTCTCTCTCGGAATCGGTTCTCCCATCAATTCCAAAAACGCTCAAATTCAATTGGCTTTTCTAATCTTGATCAAAGATCGTCTAGAATCTACTCTGTCTATCTCAGAAAATCGAGATCCAAATTCCAAAATCGAACCTATTTCCAGACCCATAGAGATCAAAGTTGAAATCTACGATCCAATCTTTACCTCTCAAGACACTTTGCTCCTTGAAAAAGGACTCGGATTCACATGTTTGGAAGAGAACAAAGCTGGGAATTATTCCTTTAGAAGTAAAAGTCAGAGTTCAAACGAGTCGATTCATCGAAAATCATCATTCGAGTTCAAAACTTTCATCTATATGCCACATTGTCCTAGAACTCTTTATGAGAATTTCTTGAGATCTAATTGGAATAAGGAGACTTTGAAAGAGATGTTATTTTGTTGGAATGATTTGAGAGGTTATGCAGATAGGTGAGTGAAGATTTGCCTTTTCGATATTTTTTTGTTCTCTCTCTAATCATGACTTTTCCGTATCAACTACTCATCTATTCTTTGCCTTTGTTGACATTTGAACTCCACTTTTCATCTCGGTTGATTCCAAACAGACTATCAGAACCTCAACTAGAACGAGAATCCCCCTGTATCTTCAGGATAAGTGAGTGGAAGAAAATCAGATAAAGAGTTACGAATCGAGACGTCTTTTGGATTATTTCCGAATAACAGAAGCTTATCCTGATTCTTCTTTTCCTTTCCCTCAAACTTCAAACCAGTCCCTTACCTGAAGTCCTATCAAGTCCCAACCTTACCAAGTCCATTCAATTCCGCTTTGAACGATTTAGCTTTCCAATACTTCGATCCTGACCCTTCAATATCAGTCCAGAACTCAGAAGCCAATACCGGAAGTCCTCGAGTCTTAAGCCAGAATGAATCTCGAGGGAATCCGGAACTTCAAGTTGAAGATTTGATTTCTGGTTTCGAAGTGGTCAAGATTTCGAAAGGCGGGAAGAGGAATAGGAAAAAGGATAGGACAAACGCGCAAACAGGGATTAAAAAGCTGAATCCAAATGATGATGAACTTTGGATTCTACCTCCTTCAAATTCAGAATTACAAGATGAGACTATTCTACCAACTTGAGAATCCAGGCTTGTGACGAAAAGAAAATACTTGATGATTACTTCAAGTTTGTAATACAACATACAACATATAAATAAAACATTCATTATAATTATCATATCTAATATTGTAATTTAAACATGATCTCCTCAAAATTCATCTCGTCATTGCTTTTGGTGGAGCTCGCATAAAGAACGTCTCTTGAGCCTCATCCCTTCGCCTCTGCTCTTCCTGACCCAACACGATGAAGATGCTATTTCTTTGCTCCAACTCATGACTTGGATTGGAACGAGACTTTGAGCTTGACGATCTAGCCTTCAATTTCGAGACACTTTTCACGAAGGATAGACTGAAGGGGGAAGGTCTTTTCCGTTTTGGAAGGCTTTCGAAAAAAGTTGGAAAGGTTTTCGTGAGAACGAGAATGAAGCTCAATCCGCCAAAAATGACACTGTTCCAAGCTGAAAGGGAGTCAAGCAAGATATTCCAAAGGCAAAGAAAAAAGGTCAACTGCCTAGGCTTGAAGATTTTCTAGACAAGTGTGCTCGAAAAGGGTTTCTTCTGATTACTCACTCGCGACGAGGTGATATCGCCTGGCAAAGAGAAAAGAGGGACAAGCTTTCGTCAGACTCTCGGAATATTGCTCGTATCTTCATTGATACTTACTGGTAGAATGATACTACTGCTCTGGGCGAGTCGATCGAAGCCTCGTAGCTTCTTTGGGCCATGTAGATGGTGTTGGTGATGAAGATGATGGTCGCTAGATTTACACAGAGCGAAAGAGTGAGTATGGTTGAAAGTGCCTCTTTGAGGACCTTGGACCTTTCTTCTGGCGAATCTGCGAGAGAAATTTGAGCTGTCGCACCTTTCACAGGTGGAAAGAAGGTTGATTGAGCAGCTCTGAAGAAAACAAGCAGGAGATGTATCGTGTTTTAGTTCTCTATCGACGCTCCTAGCTCCCGGCTCATTTTGCCTTGTTCACACTCACCTCGTCTCTTCTTCGTTTGCAGCTCTTTCACTTGCTCTCACTGAATTCCAGACCGTTATCCGACGCTCCATTTCTTCGACGTTGAGGTTGACAGTGGTAGGCACTCTAAACCTCCCGAATAATGCCTCGGTCTCTTTGATTTGAGATCTAAGAGTCCAAACGAGGTAGAAGGCAGCACTTGTGTAAGTAACAAAAAGTGTCATCGTACCGAAAGCGAGGAGGAACCAAGCGATTGAGAAGTCATAGTAAGCCTCAGCAAAACCTCTCCAAACTCGTAAGGCATGAAGATTTTGCTCGGAAGTGATTCCAGCCTCTGCACTTTGAAGAGAAAGCATTCGATCCAAAGAGCGCCAATCGTCCCAAGCTTCACCATACTTGACTCCTCCTATCATACCCGCAATGAACATTCCCAGACAGATCGAGATAGGGAAACCAATCACCATGCTGTTGATGCTCGTTGGACCTGGGATAAGTTTCCTGACAGAAAAGCGCTTTTCCAAGGTCTGCTTTGATCTCAACAGAATTCCAGGTGAAACCCAAAGAGTTCCTATCGAGGCGCACCAAGCTCCAAACCACGTTGGAATCCATAGAGGGGCAAGTAAGAAGCCTATGGATCTACCCGAAATCTGATCCATGAAAGCGGCCCTCGAATAGAAGGTGTAAGGAATCCAGAAAGTGAAGAAGATTCCTTCAATAAATATGAAACAGGCCGTCGAGTTTGGAATAAAGTACAGTTTCCTTGAGCTTGAGGTTCTCTGGTTTCGGAACAGCCACCTGTCGATGCGCGAGTGAGATAAAAGGTGAGCGCTGTCTTCTTCCATCGGCGTCCTATGATTTCTTGGACTCACCACTTTCGTGAGATGATGGACTTGACCACGATCAATGATCCCCAAATGAGAATCACGGAGATGAAGAAGGTGCAGACGTAGATCTGGTAGTAATATGCTGACGATAAATTCAAGACGAAGAAACCTTTTAGGAAAGCTCGAAGCTCTTGGGAAATCAAGGTCGAAGAAAGGGGGAAACGGTTTCCAATGATAAGATAAAAATCGGGCATACTCTTTGATTTGGCTTAAAAGAGTTGGATTAGCTCACCTGCTGTGGGTTGACTTCCGTATTCCGGCAGAGTCAATCTGTCGAGTCCCCAGTGGAGAGGCTTCATGTCTCCCTTGATTTTGAAGTTTTTGGAAGCAGCGAGAAGAAGAAGAAGAAGAAGAAAAGTCGAGAAACTGTCAAGATGACCTGACATACAGAGAGGAGTACGATCCTCCTGAAAAGAAAGAGGCTCGCTCTTGAAGGTTGAGTGTCTCATCTCTTTGGACAACAAATGCGCAAGGAATTGGAGCATTGCGCAAGACTTTTCGATCTCACGATCTCACTGTTCATGGGAGCTGGAAGGGTGACTATACTCTGGAAAAAGGACTGGCAAAGATCTATTTTCAAGAAAGTGAGCTGAAGCCAGCAAGCGTACAAGTTCTAAAAGAAAGCGAAACGAAGAGCATCTCCACCTAAGGTAGACTTCAAAATATTTATCAGGTTAGACACAAAAGGTAATACAATTCTAACAGACTTCAATCAGATTAGAGTCCCTTCGGAGTCCTTGACATCGAGGCCAGCGAGCTTTTTCAGATGCTCAAACTCTGCCTTGCCACCAGCTTCACAGAGAGTGTAGAACTTCGAAGTAGGTCTCGTCAGAAGAACTTTGGGAGTCTCCATCTCGACTATTGAACCTTGATCCATCACCATGACCAAGTCGTAATTGGCGATCGTACGAAGACCTGTAGATAAGGGCGAGAGCAGGTGGCGAGATGATAGACGAAGTCAGCAGCAAGCTCTCTGAATGATGATCAGCTTTGTACTCACGATGAGCGATAGTCAAGACTGTAGCATCCGCGAAAGCTTCTCTGATCGTTGCAGACAGGATCTCTTCAGTTTCGTTGTCGATTGAGGAAGTAGCCTCGTCGAAGACAATGATGGAAGCCTTCTTCAACAATGCACGAGCCAGACAGATCAACTGTCTCTGTCCGTTACTGAAGTACAGTGAGAGAAAGGAGAAATAAGCTCAGAATGAGAAGCAGTCTACAGAAGATCAGAAGAAGTAAAGAGAACTATATTCCATTGTAACTTACCTCAGATTCGATCCTCCTTCTGCAATTGGGTACGAAAGATCTCTGAAGACGTTCGCATTAGTCTCCTGTGGATCTTGAGCCTGATCCTCGTGGATAGAGACTGCTGCTGAAGGAGAAGTCGACGAGCCAATGAGTTGCACGGCTGTCAAGGCGTTGAAAACTTCAGCGTCGGTATGCTCATCGAAGACATCGATCGAGTTACGAAGAGGACCAGAGAGAATCGTTGGATCTTGAGGGATGATTTGCATTCTGGATCTGAGATCTTGAAGTCCGACTTGAGTGATATCGATACCATCGATCTCGATGGATCCATTCGAAGGATCCGTGAACCTAAAGAGAGCAGTTGCTAGACTCGTTTTCCCACTACCAGTAGATCCAACAAGCGCAATCTTCTGACCTTTCTTGATGGTAAAGTTGACTTTCTTGAGTACTTCAGGAAGCTCAGGAGAGTAACGGAGACTCAAATCTTTCGCTACGATGTCTCCCTGAGGCCAATCCTTCGGGGGTCGAGGTTCCAAAATTGAAGGAGGTTCACTATCCAGCTCTGTAGCGAATTCGACGATTCGTTCGACGCTTACCAGACGCTTTTGAACGTCTGAAAAGCTCCTTGTGGCGAACATGATTCGTACGAAGATGTTGATCAAGAAGGATAATGCAAACCCAGCTGTAGAGGAACTAATTCCTGGCTTTGTGAGAATGTAGATGGAAGAGCCGAGAGCTACGACGGAGGAGGACGCATTGAAAAGATTCGCCATCCATCTGGACGTCATCGTCTCGAACCAGACGTACTGAGCATTCTCATCACTGGAAAGAGAAGAGAATCACAGAGAGGTTAGTTTCGGTCTCCATTCATTTCCAGTTCTAACGTTGGTCACTCACGTCCTTTGAGTCAACACGCTCAAAGCATGGTCTTGAAATCCCATCGCTCTGTAAACAGTCACTCCTGAGACCAGATCCGAGAAGGCTCCAGCGATTGGTGATTTTGAGACCATGGTCAACCTTCTTAAGTCTCTCGTTGCAGCCGCAAAGGCAGATCCCACATAGATATACGAAGGAAGGACGATTGCGAAAAGGATGACGAAAGAAGTTCCTTGAGTAAACCAAACCACAGCTAGATGTGTCATGAGATCTAAGATCGTTCCTATTAAATCGTGAAGACCAGAAGCTAATTCTTCGTCCATGATTTCGAAATCAGATCCGAATCGATTCAAGAGTCTTCCTCTAGAAACAGTGTCATGGAATCGAAGCGTCGCTCCGAAGACACTGTTGAGAACGAGCTTGAAGAACCTTTTCGAAGCTCGAAGAGAAGCGTTGAAGAGAAGCAGAAGCGAAATGACTGATAGAAGCACCTCGAACGCGTACAGACCAGCCTGAGATGAGAGAATTAAGAAAAATACTTCAGAACAACAACGTCTTCGTCAATCACAATGACTTCTGCTTGAGACTCACCAGACGAGCGAAATACCACAGGTCGGTATGACTACGATGTTCAGCAATAGCATCAAAAGACCATTCCCTAAGCCAAGCACCAGTCAACGCAGGCCATGAGTTCACAGCGACGAAGAAAACGAGAGTCGCAAGCCATAACTTGGGACCAGCCTCGCGAACGTAAGCCAAATAGACAGAAAGCTTGACTGATCCTTCTTCCAATTTCTCATCCTTGACTAGCTTTTTTGGAGTCATCTCTTCCTGAAGCTTGATTTGAGACTTGGATTCAGCCATCTGAGAGAATGAGCTCTCACCTTCAGCATTCGATGAAGTCGCTTTGAGATCGGATGGTTTAATTTCATCACCTTCTTTGACATCAACCTCTTCTTCGTGAAGTCCAGCGTAAAGATCTGATTTCAAAAAAGACTCCGCACTTCCATCGAAACCGACACGACCTTCATCATTGAGAAGAACGAGTTTCGAAGCGATTGGAGCGCAGAGTTGAACTTGATGAGAGACGAGAATGATTGTACGATCTTGAGCCAAACGACCGATAAAAAGATCAGAGACGAGTCTAGAGGCAGTGGAAGCATCGACTGCAGATAAGACGTCGTCCAGTAAAAGAGTCGAAGCTCGACTGTAGAAAGACCTAGCGATCGATACTCTCGTCTTCTGCCCCCCACTGAGTCCTATTCCATTTTCCCCAATCTCTGTTTCGTCTCCATCTTCCAATTGATCTAGATCAGGTTTTAGCTGACAAGCCTTGATGGTCTCTTGATAACGTTTTTTGTCCAATGGTAATCCGAAAAGAATGTTTTCTTTGATAGTAGCGTTGGTCAAGAATGCACTTTGAGGAGTGTAAGCGACTAGATCCTTTCTAATCCATTCTGAAGGTGGGATGATTTCACTTTTGTCTCCCTTGATGGCATCGGGAGCGGATCTAGGAGATTGAATATGACCAGCCGAAACCTCAGCTTCATGCAATAGAGCTAATAGAAGGAGACTCTTCCCACTACCGAGACGGCCAGCTATGAGATTGAGCTTTCCTTGGTCGAACTCGACATTGATGTCTCTGAGCTTGAAGGGACCTGCTGCAGGAGTAGAAGTTCCACTCGATCCAGCACCTTCGCTGGTTCTCTCGATAGGCCAGCCGATTGTAGCTGAACGTATCGCTACGACTCCATCCGAGGTGTTTTCTGAGAGTTCAACCTCTTCAGAACCGAGGTAAGTAGCGATTCTTCGAGTGCTCACCCAAGAGATGACGATGGAGGAGATGAGTTCTGGTACGTGACTAGAAAAACGGAAAAAGAGAATGTTTCTGTAAGTGGCGACATCAAATCAAAGAGAAAGAGAACGAGAGCGATTTATTTACTAACCTCAAAAGGTAACGTAGTTCGAGTAGAACTGAGATACCCGAGAACGCCACGGAAGGCTTCAGAGTCTCTTCTTGAAAGAAGACAAACCAAGCAAAAGTAATGAGAATAGAAACATTAGGAGTCAAAACGAAGAGAGCCTCCAAAATAACGTCGATAATGAAGGTCAACTTTTGATAGTAAATTTCCGATGCTCTAAGAGTGAGAACCTTGTCTTGGATCTTGTTCTCCCAAGCAGCGAACTTGATCATTCTGATCGCAGCAAAAGCCTCATTCAATACAGAAACACGAATATCTCTTGCTTTTTGTAGTTTCTTCTGAACTCCACCTTGTCTTGAAGCGATCCAGCTTGTGACTGGGGCAAGTAAAATCGAAGCTAAAATCCCAACAAGAGCAGCGTTTCCAAGGATCGAGTAGATGAAGGATCCTCCAATGAGTAGCTCGAAAGGGAATAAGACAAGAGCGAAATACGATTCGGCAAATTCACTGACTTGACCTGTATCGACGGAACTTAATTGAATCACTTGAGCTTTGGACTTGAACGAATCTTCTTCTTCGCCATCTTCTCCATCTTCAGAGTCTGAATCTTCATTTTGAGCGGTAGCTGAAGCATCCGATCCAGCAGATATGTCTTTTTTGCGAAGAGTCTTGGAAAAGATACTCGCTCGAAGTTGAATCTTCATTCTGGCATCCATTTCACCTCCGTAAGCCTGTGGTTGAAGAAGTACCAGAGGGAAAGTCAGTCGAGCTGTCACCAATCGTTATTCTCTGCCTTTGCACTCTTATTCTCTGCCTTCACACTCACAAAGAAGGTATTCTGTAGAGATCCTCCTACCAAAGTCACCAAACCAAGAAGAACGCAATAGATTCCAGCATGTTGAAGTCTGAACATTGGAGTGTGATGTTCCGGATCAGTAGATTTCTCATTCTCCTCTAGGAACTCCACAATCTTGTTCAAGCAGAGAGCCTGGTTTGAAATGAGAGGGATGGGTTAAGATTTAGCTTTAAGCACGAAGAGAAAGAGAGAGCTAGAAAAGACTCACCGGAGCATAGAAAGAAGCAGCAACGATAGGAGCAGTAAAAGTCATAAATCCAAACCCAACCGAGTTCGAACGGATCAGAGTCCAAAACAAAGGCCAAGGAGAAGATTGAGCATCTACCTTTTTCACCTTTTTCTTTCTTTGTTTTTCTTCCAACTTCGATTTCTCTTTCTCCAAGATCTCTTCGAATTCTTTGCCTAAGACTTCCGCCCTCATGCTTGTGTCCAGGAATGGTACATCTTGAGGAGTCAATCTTCCATTCTTCTTGACTTTGGAAATGATTGGGAGACAGTATGAGAAAAAGATTCTGGACAGAATCGAGGTTCCGTCTCTCAGTGATAGATTCGAGACCTCTTTTGATGGGATCGTACCTGGATTCGTTGAATAAGCTCTTCTAGGACCTAAGGGAATGCTGCTACTGATGTAGAGATTGGCTAGAGTTAGAAGAAGGAGAATGGCATTGATGGCTATGGAGAAGATTGAGATCGGATCGTCTCGATAGAGAAGTTGTTTGAGGCTAAGTGATGAGATTGAAATGTTATCTGAAGGTGTTATTAAAAGCAAGATCTGAAAGATAAAAGACCAACTAGAGAGGGTGAATAAATGGAGACATTTGTAAAAAGACAAAGATTTCTTTAAAGTCCAACTTAAGCCTAAAAAGTTAAACCAGATCAAACCATCTACCAATTCAAAGTTCATTAGAATCCGATCATCTTGATGAAAGTAAACGTAACCGAGTCGCAAAGTTCTAGAAATGAAAAGGATCAAACTGAAGAAGGATAGAAGGATTCTAGCTCTGGAAATCTCATGTTTGAACTGCTCTTCCAAGATTATTTCTCCCTTAAACTTTTCTTGAAGCTTGGCAGTCCGATTAGGCCAAGAATGCTGTAGATCTGAGGCCAGAGTCGGATCTGAACTCGTAGGTATTCGTTCGTCTTGCTGTGCCGAATCTGGTTTGAGAAGGATCCTGTTTCCTGGAAGAAGTGCAACAATAGTTGAGAGGATCCAAATTGATCCTAACGAAGTCGTTGCGATGGAGTCAAGTTCCATCTCAAAAGAGTCACCTTGAATGAAGAAGGACTGGATGAAAAGGATGAAAGGGGAAAGAGAGAAAATAAAACGAAGAAAAGTTGCAGAAGGATCGCGGGATGGGCTTGATTAAGAGCAGAGCAGCTCTATTCCTGCCAGCTTCATTCCATTATATAACTAGATGGCAATTACTGAGCACGAACGGCAGTCCAAAGAGAAGCCAGATGACTCGAGACTTGACTAGTGACTGACTCACAGCAAAGAAAACGAGATGGAAGGGCAAACTTGGCTTCTCTTCAACGAGATTTCCTTGTCGATATCCTATGTTACTGAGTAGTTCTCATAGACAATCAAGATGGAAGTTTTGAAGGTTTCGTCGTCGTCGTCGCTTTTCGGAGCTGATCGAGAGATTCTTTGTGTTTCTTCTCGAAGTTTTGAGTTTGCCTTCAAACCATCATCATCTTCAATTTCCTCCTCTTTCTATCCTTTGAACCTCTATAACTCACTACAACAATGTGGCCATTCAATTCCTCAACTCCCTCAACGTCAAATTCATCTTCCTCCTCTTCAAATCTAAACACATCGACGTCAGAAACGACTTTCAACACTGAAACTTCCTCAACTCAATATCCTTCTTCTTCTTCCTCTTCTTCTACTTCCTACGATTCTCCTACTTCCTATCTTTCCTCTTCAAATGCAAAATTCGAATCATCCCCTTCATCTTCATCATCATCGACTTCAAATTATGTGCCATCAGTTTCAGATCTATTATCCAATCCAGCCTTTGATCCAGCATCTCTACATCCAATGGCAGGTTTGGGTAAAGAGGATGTGGAATATTTGGATATAGTAGATGGTCAACCTTCCACTTTAGAAGGAGCAAAAACTGCTTTGCCAAGTAGAGGTTGGAGTGACGATCTTTGTTATGGAACTGGAACCACCTATCTAAGTGGTGAGTTTCATTTTACATTTCTCTAGACTTCCACCTCAAGAGATCACTCGAGATTGACTTCTTCTTCTTTTCTGTTGTGATCTCTATTTTCATTCTAGGTCTAGTCGTGGGTGCTTCGGTTGGAGCTTTGGATGGGTTCAGACGTCCTTTGGGTGTTCAATCTCCAACCTTCCGTTTGAGGTTAAACATGGTCCTCAATCAATTGACTAGGAGGGGTAGTTTCTTTGGTAACAGTGCTGGTGTAGTCGGTAAGTGCATTTCAGTCCACAGTAGATCCTCCCAAGAGAAAGGATAGGATCCGAAGAGGAGGGAGACCATCTTTTTCAAGACAAAGGGAAGAAAAGAAGCTGCGCTGCTGGAAGAAAGGCAGTATCGTTAAAGTCCTCCCTGTCAGATGTTCAGAACATGATTTGAAGCTTCTGTTCTTGAGGATTTCATTCTTCCATCGCTGGCGAAGTAGTGCCATCTGCAGCTTTCTCATCCTCTTCTCTCTCTCTCTCTCTCTCTCCACTCTTCTTCTACTCCAACCTCTAGCTTTGATCTACAACATTTTCGATGCCATCATCGATACTTCGAGGGGAAAGCATGACATTTATGGTGCAATGGCAGCTGGTGGATTGAGTGGAGCTTTGTTCAAATGTACAGGCGAGTAGACTTAGATGAAGAAAAGGACTCTTGATTCTCACTCCTTTCCGTTCACTGACCGAAACCTCTGTTTTTGTTTCTTTCTCTTTGTAGCTGGTTACCGTCCAATGGCCATCTCTGCTGGTATCATGACTGCTGCTGCCGCCACTTGGACTTCTGCAAAGCAAGCCTTGCTATAAGCAGGAAATACCTCGACGCTTTCTCATTCAAGTCGGTTCATCAATAGAGGGATTTAGAAGCATTGTTCAGATTCACTGTCACTGAACAAAGTCTAGACGTGTTCTCGTATTTCAATACCTCTTGTTCATTAATCTGTCAACAATGGAAAAGGTTACAATGCTTCCAATTTTTCTCCTCTTCGATTGCCAAGCCTTTGGTATCTCTCTTCTCTTTCTCTCTTCTTTATATTCACCATACTTCAGCTTGTCTCTTTTTCTCTGTACTTTAGTCCTCATAGATGATTCGCGCGGAGAGAAATTCCGTCTCCCTCTCCTCTTCGCGACTCAAATCCCAAAATCCACTACTCAAAAAGTCTCATGCCTAACCTTCTCTTCATGAATGCTATGCTCAATTTTGTTTCTTCGCGTTCAAGCACAAATCTTTTCTCTCCCATAAGCCTTCCAGAGAGGAGCATTACCGAATTTGCTCTCGAGACGTTCAGACCTTCTCTTGAGATAAGCCTTCGAAATTTCTGGACTTTCCCCACTCTTCTCATACCCAACTCCAACTCTACTCAGCAAAATGAAATCAATGAGTGATCAGGATGATTTTCGTCAGTCTTCCAGAGAGGATATCAATTTCAACCCATCTTCGTCTTCATCTTCAGTTCATTTCTCGAGCAGTTCTCAAGCTGAACCTCACCACTCATCCTCGGATCCTTCCACTTCAAATCCTACTTCCGATGAGAACTTCTCCAATACAATCTCAAATCAAGCACATCGAAGATATTTGATGGAATTGGCAAGAGAGTTGATTCCCGTAAGTTCTCGAGGCTGATTGAGTCCCCCCTCTTCTTCGCTTTTCAAACCGACGACCCTCTTCTTTTACTCTACTCCCAACATCAATCTAGTTCATCGAAGCAAAGATGGATTGTTGCTGGTCCAATCCTACCTATCAAAGATTAATCGTTAAACAAGCAGATGATCAACTTTGCAAAGAAGATCAATTGAGATTGATTCAAATCATCAATCTTCAAAGACTTGACCTAGTGGGAGATGCATTGAGTGCAATGGCAACCCTTGGGGGTCAAGAAGAAAGTTTGATTCAGATTCAGAGATTAAAATTACTTTGGAAGATGAGGAGATTCAGAACTAAATGAACACCAGAAGACGCATTTATTGAGACTGGGTTTCCATTTCGTCTCACTTAGTTCTCAGACAGCTCGGCAGTTAGATGCAGGACATTGCAGATCACAGATTGCAATGCGAGAAAGGGAAAGAGGTAGATGAAGCAGAGATTCTGATTATGGGTCGAAAGAGAGTCTTTTCTCTTTCTTGGATACAACATTTGAATGAAATGATTCTTTGGAATAACGGATGATTTGGTTGGTCAAAAGGAGAGTCTTCAAAAGACAAAAGGAAGGAGATTTACTGAACGATTCTTTCTATGAGTTGATTTGGTTTCACTTTGGATATCCTACGTTTCGATTCTTTTAATCGCTATCTATCCACTGTCCCTCTTAGGCCGATGGAGCGATAGATACGTTCAAATCACGTAATTTACCAGTGTTAATGTCATGAATCCAACTTTTAGCAGAACAGAGAAAGGAATCAGAAAAGAGAAGAAAGTCAGAACCACCTTAAGCATACATCCAAACCACAACCACCTCTCCTCTCCTCGCCAAAAACACTCACCCATGAACAGTAACCTTCTCCATAACCTTTCCACTCAAAGGGGATTTCTCTCCCTTCCAATTTCTTTCCAATACATCAGTTTCAGCCACGTTTTTCATTTGAGAAATAACGCTAGCCTCTGTGATTTTCTGAACCAATTCAGCATCTGAAAGGTCCTTGTTCTCTGGATCCAACACTACAGATTGAGCCAATTTGACTAGAGGAGATAAATGACGTTGTAATGCTCCTTCTGGTGATGGTGGGGAAGTTTCACCGGCAGATCTGGCTGCTGCTAGGGAAGCTGCTACTCCTCCACATGATTCATGTCCTACGATGACGACTAGAGGAGTGGGAGAGGATGAGATGGGGAGAGGAAGAGGAAAGTTAGAGATTGATGGAGGCGAAGAAGAAGGAAAGGAAAGAGATAGGGAATCGATTGGAAAGAGTTTCGATCTTGCCCCAAAACAGTAGGTCGGTCCTCTGATTCCATTACAGCCCCAGTCTTCAAGACCGAGAGTCTTTCTGAGATGATAATGAATCCTATGATATCCACAAAGTCGATTGAAGCCATCTCCTTCCACCTCTGTCGTGTGACATTGTCTTCTTGGCCTTATCAGAGTTTCCCAAACTCACCATGTTCGACCCCCAGAGCTTCGACTGCGTAGGTCAAGACGCTGACTACATTGTCATCGTTTGGATTGAATTGGTTTGCGATCTATAAAGACAAAGAACAGCAAACAATCAGTATCTCAACAAACAGAGAATGTGATCTCTCCCTTACACTCACGTTTCTAGTGACAAAGACCTCTCCAGGTTGAGATTGAGTGACCATACTTTCGGGAACTCTAGAATCGGAGCAACCGATCCAGAGTACTTTTGGAGCCTGACCTTTTGAACAAGAATCCAACAATTCAGGTTTGGATTCTTTAGTTTGATCTGCCCATCCTTCATTTCTCTTTAATAGAGCTTGTAGGACTGGAGCGCAATGAGGGTTGGAAGTAGAAGTTGGCATTGGAGGAGTTTGGAAAGGAGGAGGTAGATTGGAGGATGATTGAGCTGGAGTTGAATTTGTTGGAGGTAGATAAGGTAGAAAAGTAGAACGAGGATGAGAATCTGGAAGTAGATGAGCACTTCTGACTGGATTCACTTGGTTTGAAGAGTTAGTCTTGTTCTTTGATTCTTGGCTTTGGATCGATCGATATGCTCGATTCAAATTGTGTGAAAATCTAACTTGTTGAACAAAGTTGGATGCAAGTAATTGGTTGGTTTTGGTTTGGTTTCCAATAGAATGGATGGGATTGGTAGAAGTAGAAGAGGAAGAGAGAGAGGAAAGAGAATGACAACTGCTCGCCTGACTCGAAATTCTGGTCAATCTTGAAATGGACGAGGGCATCTTGAAGAATGGATTGGACAGTAAGTTAATCGATAATCTTAATTATTTGGTTGGTTGGTAGTATAAGGTGAGAATGATGAGGCTTCAATGTCCAACTTGTACATCAATCTCGACTGTGATGGTACTGGTCAAAAGATTCGATTTTGGATTAGGCGTTTGTGAGAGAGCTCCACAGAGCCAAAAACTCATCATCAAACGGATCCCACTATCTTTTGAAGAAAGACGAGACTCAAGAAACGATATTAGAAAGGGAAAGAAAATTAGAGAAGTCTACTTCTTCGGGGAGGAGGCGGAGGAGTCGACGAGACTTCCCTCCCTCTCCTTTTGAGCATGCCTTCTCAAATGTCAGGCAATCTTCAAAGACGGATCTGACTTGGTTGCCTTTCAGATATCTCTATTTCAAAGAAGGTGCAGTTTTGTGGCAGTTACAAGATCTAACGAAGCGGTTTAGATATTTGGATTTTCAAGAGAGAACACCCGAAGAGAGTTCAAAGCTCTCTGCTGGAGTGACCCCAACTTGGACCTCTTAAAGAGTCTTGGTGAGAACGAATCCTATTGAAAAGAAGAAAAGGAGAGACAAAAGGGAAGAGCAGAAAGCGTCAGAAGGAGAGATTCCTGAGACTCGGAACGACGAACGCTGAAACTCACTGTATTTGACATCATTCTCTTCTACTCTCTTGACAGCCTTTGAACAGTCACTCATTGGCATGATCTCGACCCATGGCTTGATGTTCTTCTCTTCGGCCAACTTCAACATTTGAATGGCTTCCTTCTTGGATCCGATGTGGGAAGATCCCAAGAAACATCCATTCATGGCGAAGGCTTGGACCTGGCAAAGAGATAAAGGGAAAGTTACCAGATAGAATGAAGAGACATTTAGCATATAGAAGGATAAGAAAGAGAGGAAGAGAGAGAGGAGAGAAAAGAAGAGATGCGACATCGAGCCTCTCTCCTCCATTTCTCTCTCTCTCTCTCCTTCTCGACGTCTCAAGAGTCAATATACTCACTTTCATTGCAGAAAGGGCTTCCTCAGGCATTCCCACTGACACAAGTTTTCCATGCACACTCAAAGTAGAGAGGAGAGCTGGGACGTCGACAGCGTTGGAAGAAGCAGTGTTGATGATGAGATCGAATGGATTCTTTTGAGCGAATCCTTCGGCCCACTTTGGATCTTCTGCTGTCGAGATGAAGTGGGACGCTCCCATCTTGAGTGCATCTTCCTTTTTCTTTGGAGAATGAGAGATGGCCGTGACTTCAGCTCCCATACTAGCATTGTTGAAAAAGGGAAGAAGAGACGAGCAAATCTATGCGTCAGAAAACACCCAATAGGGAAAGAAAGGTAATATGAGTGTTGGAATACTCACGCTGCGGCGAAAAGAACTCCGAAATGACCTGTACGAGTGAAGAAAATGTGATACGAAGAAGGGAGAGCGAGGTCAGAACGAGTGTCTTCGAAACCAAAACCTTGAAGACTTTCAACTCTACTCACCCAATCCTCCAATACTAAAGTGGCGAAATAAATGAATAGAATCAGTTGAAGAGAGATTGGTAGAGTTGCGAGACAAAACGAAGGGTTAAAAAAAGAAGTGACGAAAGAGAGAAGCTCGACTTTACGAGCAGCGACAACTTACCCAACGATAGCGACTCTCTTGGCAGTAGTACCAGCTCCGTTTCTTAGAAGAGGAGAGTAGACAGTCAAGCCACCACAGCTGAAAGGCAAAAAGGTGTAGGAAAGAGGTCAGCCTCGAGTAGAAGTTGAATGTCTCATCCGGAACAAATCGACTCACAGCATTGGAGCAGCATCTTCACTCTTGACGCCATCTGGGATAGCAAAGACGAACTGAGAGTGCGCTCTAATTTGGTTACTGTAGCCACCCTGCGCGATACTTCCGTCTGCGTACTTGGCATTGTAAGTATCGACTGAGATAGACGAGAAAAAGTAGGAAGTAGGTGTCAAAAGAAAGCAAGAACAGGTCAAATAGCCAAAAAGGAACGAAGCAAAGTCAGAATCCATTGAGAACTGAACTGGCTTGAAGTTCTTTTATTGGCCGGAGGGAGGATTCAGAAAGATTTCATCGCTCTGGTGCGAGTAGCAAAAGAAAGGTGAAGAGATCGCAACAACTCAACTCACCCATTCCCTTCTTTCCATCTCCGACACAGTAGTTCTCGTTGTCACTTTTGCAAGGAGCACAGTTACCACAAGAGCCTACTTGAGCTCCAACACCAGCTCTGTCACCGACTTTGAATTCCGTGACGCTGGACAAGAAGAAAAGATGACAGAAAGTTAGCTCAACTCTTTCTTCTACGAAACTTCTGCTCATCGTTTTCTGACTCACTTCTTTCCAACCTTGGTGACTTTTCCTACGATTTCGTGACCTGGAATGACGAATGGGACAGCGAATTCACCCCATCCTGAGAAAGAAAGAAAGAAGAAAAGGGAAGAAAAGAGATAAGAACGTGCTACTAGAAGAGACTCGCGAGACCTCTAAAGAAGCGCTGACCGAATTCAGAGAAGACTTTACTTACCACCTGAGATGGTGTGGACATCAGAACCACAGACCTGATGGGAAGAAGTTGAAAGTGAAGTGAGGATGGGCAAGAAGATAGTCAGCAGCTGAATTCGAAATCATCAGAGCTGCTCCCAGAGAATGTGCTTTCAAGATGGGAAGTCAATCTTACGTAGCTTTGCAAGCATTCTAATGATGGTTTCTTGCCGTTTTCTCTCTCGAGCGATGAGCAGTCGAGCTTGACTCTGAACGTTCCTACCAGCTTCTATCTTCCCAACACTTCCACTTTCTTCTCAAAGCTAGCTGAGAACGCTGCCTTCTCCTGCAGACTACTTACACCACAACATTCGATTTCGATATCGACATCATCATCTTCTGGAGTTTTCAATTCGCTGCGAGAAGAGAGAGAGAAAGAGAGATTCAGCTCGATGCACACGACATCCTGGGTGGAGAAGAAGAAGAATGAAGAGATCAAATCTCAGTTACTTACAAGTCGACTACTTCGAAGTTGGTCCAGTCCTTTGAGTCTTTGATAGCGTATCCTTTGGCCATTTTCGATTGATTTTAAGAGTGAAATTGGTAGAGATGGTGGTTGTTGCTTGGAAGAAAGTAGATCAGCTTTCTTCTCCACCAGATGAGATTCACCGAAGAGTCGCACCACCGAAACATGGCCAAGTCGATGGCTTTCAAGAAAAGAGCCAGAAAAGATAGCTTGATAATTTGATATCGATAAATATCTGCTGCTTCATCTTTCCTGAGGAAACGAACGATATCAGCAGAACGAAACGGAAGGCAAGACCCACCAAGTGGAGAATCGAAAGTCTCTTCTTCTTCTCAAACCAACACAACCTTCCAAAATGTCGATCAAGCTAGGAGATTACCTTTTAACAAGACTTGTCCAACTAGGAACCAAATCAGTTCAAGGTGTACCTGGAGATTTCAACTTGGGTTTCCTTGATCTCATCGAAGATCATCCATCTTTGGACTGGACAGGAAATGCAAACGAATTGAACGCCGCATACGCTGCAGATGGTTATGCTAGGACTTTGAACAGGGTCAAACCTTCCATTTCGGCTTTGGTGACTACCTTTGGAGTAGGGTGAGTCTTGATTCGAAGTTGAACTTTGTTGGAACGAAACATTCGGCATTGATAAGCAAAAGACTTACTTCTGATACTCTTCTCAACTCGCCCTATTCCTTCTTCAACTCTTCACCTCTTATTTTAAGTGAGCTCTCTGCAACCAATGGAGTGGCAGGAGCTATGAGTGAAAGAGTTTCAGTCGTGCACATAGTCGGTTCTCCAGCTACTTCGGCTCAAGAAAAGGGAGCTCTCTTGCATCATACTCTGGGTGATGGTAGATATCACGTCTTTGAAAGTGTTGGAAAGTCGCTCGCAGCTGCAAGTGCAATCTTGGGAGAACATGCCTTTCAAGATTGTGGAGCTCAGATCGATCGAGTCTTGACAATCGCAGTCAGAGAAGTGAGTTTTCTCATACCCAAACTGACTTGCCAGATCACTTTTGCTGATCATTATCTTCATGACATCTCAACTTTTTCCCCTTAGGCTCGACCAGTCTACATTTCACTTCCAACCAACTACGTCCATGCTGAAATCTCTTCCAAACCTCTAGAAACTCCATTAGAAACCTCAGCACCTCCAAATGATTCAGAAGTCGAAGATTACGTTCTTTCCGAAATCTTGAAGAAGATTGAAGCTTCTAAAGACCCTCTGATTCTGACAGATGCGTGTACTATTCGTCATGGAGTAGTTCAAGAGACGAGAGATTTGGTGGGAAAGAGTGGATTCCCAGTTTATTCCACTCCTATGGGAAAATCTGCAATCGATGAAGATCATCCACAATTCGGAGGTGTTTATGTTGGATCTGTATCGGAACCCAAATTGAAGAAGAGAGTGGAAGAAGCTGATTTGTTGATTAGTGTTGGAGCTTTGAAGTCTGACTTCAATACTGGTGAGTTCGATTTGTTTATGTCTTGAGGAGAAACCTTACAACTGACTTTATCGTTTTCTGACATCTTCTCTATCATCTTCAGGAAACTTCTCGTATCGTACTCCTCGCTCGTCAACAATTGAGCTGCATTCTAGTCACATTTCAATCGGTTACGCTGAATATCCAAAAGTTGGAATGAAAGCACTTTTGCCTAAATTATCTCAAGCACTTTCTTCCAATCGTGAGAGTCGTTTGAAGTACACTCTGGCTAACTTGACCAAATTTGAGAACGTCATTCCAACAAAGGAGCAAGAAGGTGGTTTCGAAGGAAAGGATGGTCAAGCAATCTCTCAAGGTGAGTTTCTAAGACTCTTCTGAAACGCATTTTCTGCTCCCTTTCCTACACCTTTAAGTGAGCTCGTCTGATCTCATTCTTCATTTACATCCACTTTTCTCTTTCTTCTATAGCCTACTTCTGGCCAAAGATTGGCTCATTCTTCAAAGAAGGCGATTCAATCGTCGTCGAGACTGGAACCAGTTCTTTCGGCTCACTAGAAACAAAACTACCTCGTAACTCCAATTTCGTAGCTCAAGTTCTCTGGGGTTCCATTGGATGGTCAGTTGGAAGTTGTCTAGGAGTAGCATTAGCAGCTCGTGAACTTCAATTAGGAAGAACTTCACTCTTCGTAGGAGATGGATCATTACAATTATCAGCTCAAGAAATCACAACAATGATTCGTAAAGGTTTGAATCCATATCTATTCGTACTTTCAAATGATGGTTATGAGATTGAAAGACAAATTCATGGACCTCAGAGAAGTTATAACAACACTATGATTTGGAATCATAAAGCTTTATTGGAAGCTTTACAACCTCCAAAAGATGAGAAATTGCAACAACAGTCTTTGAAGGAGGATGTTTCTCATTCCAAAGATGATACATTGAGCAAAACTCAATACTATGCTGTTAGAACTAAAAAGGAATTGGAGGATTTGTTGAAGGATGAAGAGTTCAATAAAGACGATAGACTGAGATTGATTGAAGTATTTTTACCTCGTGGAGATGCTCCTAGAGCTTTGAAGTCTCAAGCTGAAGCTACTAGCGGCTCAAATGATTACTAGAGAGGTTGGGAAAGGTCTTGGGTTGAGTGTGAAGGCGACGATGCATGAAATTTTGTTAGCATGTCAGTAAATACAACAGCAAACTCATAATCATAGATCAATGTTTTCAGCTGAAGCTCAGATATCGTAAGCTAGAGCGTCTTCGGGGTACAAAAGTCCTTTATTACACAGGTACAAACACAGCAGTGTTTACAAGCGTGAAGATGAGTGAACTATTACGTTTAAGCTCTTGAAAAATACTTTTCGTGCTCACTCTCAGGCGAATACGATCAACCTCGCGATACTGAACATGACTGAAAGGTATTGACATTGAGTAGTGACGTGAAGAGAACGAGAAGATATACAGAGAGGAAGTCGAAAGGAACTACTAAGAAGCTCACAAAAACGCCCGAACATCAAAACGAATCGTCTACCTATTTATCATTCCCTAATGAGACTGACTATCCCTCGTGACATAATTGGCCTGATGTTTGTGAAGCCATTCCAAACTTAGCTCTTCTGAAGTCTTTGAGTTAGACAGACGTTCGAGTAGAAGAGCCAATTCAGCACAAGGCTCTGCAGCAGATTCACCCATCGATGCGAGATGAGCGTTGAACATTGAATCGAGAGTTTCACCGCCACCACCAGAACCTGAGGGAGAAGACAAGAAGAAGAAGAGAAGAGCAGAAGTGAGAGGTCGAGAGTTGAACCAAAAGGGAGAGAAAATAAACCTCTCTCGAATTTCTCCAGAACTTCATCTCTCATTTCCTTTCCTTCCCCACTCACCAGAACTTCCAGATCCTTCAGCTTCCGTTGGGCTAGAGATGAAAGAGAGATGGGTTTTGAGAGAGGCGGGGTAAGCATCCGTGGGGAATCGAGACTCGAGAGGCGAGATGGGAGGCTCAAAGATTCAATCTCGGTTCGAGTTCAGATCAGAGCATACTTGGTGTGTAGAAAGGAATCATCTCGGTGTATTCTGGAGTAGCCCAAGAACTCTATCTTCAACCTCAACAGAGTGATGTTGAAGTAATACCAGTCTCGCCTTCAATCTCTATTTCCAACCAATGATGTACGACTCACTTTCTGCCCATTCTTGCAGAGTCTGCATCGTTCTTTCTATAATTGAAGAGTTCTGCCTCTAGATGAACAAGGATGACAGAACAATCGGATTGGAATGTCAGAACAGGAAGCTTTGCACTTTGCAGCTCGACATTTCAACTTTGCAAGCTGCCAAGCTCTGACTCACTCTCAAAGCTTCATTCTCTGTTTCCAATACTTTGTTCCTTTCCTCCAAGGTTCTGATTTTCTCTTCAACTGAGGGTTCCATCTGAACTGGGTTGGAAGTGCAGTTCAATCCAGTGGGATGGATGGAAAGAGGTCAAAGAAGTTTCCAACTCGAAGTCGAAACAAGATCAGATCGACGCCCAGTGCGCAGCTATGAAATCTGTTTCAGCCCTCGTTCAATTGGCAACGTTCGATATTCATTGCAAAGTCAAAAACATTAGATCTCTTCGTCGATCGTCGACTTTCTGTCTCTCTCTCTCATACTCTAAGCCAAACCAGCGGCTCTCCTGACTTCTTCCGCGAACCCTTCTCCCTGTTCTACCTTCTCAGCCATTTCACCAACTTCCCATCTCCTCATTTCCAACACTTCCACCGGATTCTCTCCTTCCAAACCACGAGCTTGAGCCCATTTCTTCAATCCCATCTCAACTGATGATTCCCTGACTTCTTCCGGTACCGGTCCAGCAGAAGGTAAAAGCATCATAAAAGGTTGTCTATAAAGTGAAGTCGAAGCTGGATCTGCTCCATCAGAAGAGGAGGGAAGTGTCGTCCTTGATGGATTTGGTTTCCATTCCAGCAGATTGACGAGCTAAGGACCTTAATAAGCCTCTGATGAAATTTGAGCTCAAACCATTCTCATCTTTCGATTTGATTACATTTGATAAAGTTGGAGATTTGATCTTGACCATGATTAAAGAAGAAACCTTCCCAGAAGTCAAAGCATAACCAACCGATTGATTCGTCGACGACGTTGATTTCGAAGATGATTGAGATCCATGACTGAATGAGCCTAATAAGAACAGCTTTGATTTCTCCTCTTCAGATAGAGAAGATCTTCTAGGAGAAGTAGGTAGAGGAATGGAAGATGGCATCAAAGCCGAAGCTCTCGACAGAGTAATCTTCTCTCCCACTCTGGAAACTGCGTCTATGATTGAATTTGCGATAGTCTTTGGTCCTTCTGAAGATGATACATTTGCTTCTGGAGAACTTGAAATCAATGGAAAAGAGAGTAAATCCGGAATGGAAAGGTCTTTGAATTGTGGATCTTTTGAAATCGATGATGAAGAAGTCGTTCCAGATAAATCCAATTTCCCTCCAGTCATCGAAGGGAATAAAGCCACAGTATGAGAGATATCTCTAGCTAATTGTTGAAAGACTTCATTTCTAGCTACGAAATCGGTTTCACAATTGAGTTCTATAATCGATGCTTGAGGTTCAGAAGTCAAACCTTCATTTCCCTTTTCATCTGAGTTTGGAACTCCATCTTGTAGAACACAAACACTAATTAAACCTTCGGAAGCATTTCTACTAGAAACCTTTTCTGCCTTTTTGGCACCCGTTGCTTCTCTATCCTTGTCTAACCATTTGAGAGCTGCAGAAATGTCATTTGCTGAAGAAGAGGAAGAAGCTAGAGCTTCCTTTGCTTTGATCATTGAGGTTCCTGGAGCTAACTTTCGTAGTTCACCTATGGATTTGATGGAAGGTTTTGCTTGCTCCAAAAGAGGAGAAAAGGTAGAGATTGAACATCGTTGAAGAGATCGAGTAGCTCGAGGTAGCCTGTCGGGTTAGAGCAAAGCACAGAGAACAAGTAGTCAGCATGTGAAGATAGGAAGATCTACTTCTTTTACAGGATGATTCTTACCCAGCTATGCTTCTGGCGAGCATGTCGATGATTTGATGCGAATGTGTCGAGAAGAAGAAAAAAGTCAGAAGAAAAAGCTTCTCGACACTGATTAGCAACATCTCTGCTCTTGCTAATCTCTGCGTTCAGATTGGACTGGAGCTGGATTCAAGTAGTTGATCAAACACATCAGAATAGAAATGCAAGTAGACAATCAACAGCAGCAGCAGTTAGGGGAAGGAGAATCGCAGCAGCCACCTCGAACTAGAGAAGAAAGCTATCATCGATTGGCCAATCAACAATTATTCTCTCAACAATTGGAATTCATTTCATCTCTTGCTTCTCCTTCTTTCTTGACTCATCTATCTCGTGAAAAATTGCTCGAAGACGCAGCCTTCTTGAGATATCTCTCTCATCTTCTAGAGACTTGGTCCAAACCTCAATTCGCAAGATTCATCAGATATCCTTACTCTCTCTACTTTCTAAGATGCCTACAACATCCCGAATTCAGAGAAACCGTGGGGATACAAGGTTGGGATACAGACGTAAAGAATAGACTCTTGGATCATTGGTCCACTTGGTGAGTGAGGAGAGACGAGGACGGAGAACTGACAAGGATCGACAAGGATAGATGATAGATTGCTCTACACCTGACTCTTTACCTTGTCGACTTGATTCGATGGGAATAAACACATTACTGAGCTTATCATGAGATTTCTCCTCTCTCTCCTCTCTCTCTTCTCTCTCTTCTTCTCGTTCGTAGGCGTACTTCAGACTCACAGCCTTTCGAGCAGCCTTCTCAGCCTCCCTTCCCAGGAGCCTGATCTACATTAAGTCATCTACATTAAGTCAGCTAGATCTTTCAACATTACAAAAGCTTCGAAACAAAGGCTTTACTTCGATCTCTTCTCACAGCCAGCCAAAGCGTTGGAGAGCTTCTCCAGTCTCAGGTCACTCTCAGCTTGTGTTGTTCTTTCTACCAGAACTCTTGCCCTCGTTCTCTTTGTGTCCGACCCAGAACCGATCATTCAATCATCTGTATACTATTCATTCAATCAACATCTGCATTCTGATTTCTCGTTTGCTGAAACGACCCTGAAAGTGTGTTCTGTTTCCCTGTTCAACTTTCTTCTCTTCTCACCAACACACCATCAAATGAGGATCAATGAAACAACAGTCTTGGTTGGAAGGAAAGGCGTCTTGGTCCCCTACAGGTACGTGAGAAGAACAGTTCGAAGCTGATTGAGAGGGATTCTTACCTCTTTTCCTTCTCTTTTCTCGACAGGAAAGAACATGTCGAAAAGGTGAGAAAATTTGAAGAATCTCTCTCTGTCTATTGACTTGACAAAGGACGCTTATGTGTTTTGACTTCTCTTTCAAAATCAGTATCACGAATGGATGAAGGATCCGCAACTACAAGAACAGACTGCTTCCGAACCTTTGACTCTGGAAGAAGAATACGAAATGCAATCGAGTTGGCACAAAGATCCAGATAGTCAGTAGACCTTTCCAGTTCTATCAATCTCTTCCTCTTTCCAATTCAATTTGGATTCTTACCTTTTCTCTGTTCTCCTGCCCTCTGTCTGTCTTTTCTTCACAGAGCTGACTTTCATCGTTTTGGAGAGACGAACGAATCGAGAGACTTTGCCAACCTCGATGGAAGAGATACATGCTAATTGTAGTATGGCTGGAGACGTCAACTTGTTTTTGAATCAAGTAGAAATAGAAAACGAAGAAGAAGAAGAAGAAAAGGAGCCAGTGTCGTCGTTGGGAACTAGGCTGGAAGCTGAATGTGAAGTCATGATTGCGGGTAAGTACAAGTGGAAGAAAACCTCGTTTGTGAGTTCATAATGACCTGAAATTCCTTTTCTATCGAATTTTTTTACGTTCTCAGAGCCTTCCAGCAGACGGAAAGGAATCGCAAAGGAAGCTCTTTCCCTTTTGATCAACTACGCTTCTAGTCAAAAGAGCTCGAATTCTGAACCTTCTCTACCCATTGATCTAGACAATTTCGTCGCCAAGATCTCTCTGGATAATACTGCTTCAAGAGCTCTCTTTCGAGATCTTGGTTTCAAAGAAGGCAAAATCAGAGAAGTCTGGAAAGAAGTCGAGGTCAGATTGAAGACTGAGAATGCAGATGAGATTCTCAAAAGCAAACCTTTGACAACCTTGGAATGGAAGTTGGGATCGTGAAATGGACATAGGTGATTCGAAAGAGAACTTCAATTGGTTTGTATTTATGTACATGTAAGGTAAAGAGTTTAAATTCGTCCGTCTAATCTTTCTTGGTTGGGATGTAATTGGTGCCGAGTTGATGCTTTGAATGATCTTCAGTACTCTTCTTCAAGACTCTTTCGAAAGCGTCAAGACCTCTGTCACATTCTTCGAGAGTTGGACCGTAAGACAATCTGATGAATGGCTCGCATGGAGAGTCGGAGATCTTTCTACGATGGGATCTGGAGAGTCGATTGAGAGAACGAGCAAATCGAGGCAGTAGTTGGTCAGAGAACGAGGTCTAGAGGGCAGATGGAGACGTACTCTGAACATAAGAGATCAGAAGCTGGACAACTCACGGATTGACGTCGAAGAAGATTCCTGGGGTGACGATACACTTTTCACGAAGCAGTTCTGTTAGGAATAGAGAAAGTTTCAAATAAAGAAGTCAGCTTTAAAGATCAAGCCATTGAATAGAACAATCGAGGACAGGAAAAGATCAGAGAAAGACTCTCCGACTCACCTTCTGCGAAAGCCATTCCAGAGTTCAAAGGAGCAGGCAGATCACTCAAATCGACCCAAAGATAGAACGTAGCATGAGGTGGGAATTTGATTGGAAGTCCCATCTTTTCAAGACGTTTCATGATATGATCTCTCTTCATTCTAAAGTGCTTTTGAAGAGCTAGACGATCTTGTTTAATGTGATCTAGTTCCATCAATGGAAGAGCAGCCAGTTGGAAGATGTGGTTCGCACCTCCATCGAGATAGGATCCAGCTTGAGAAATGGCAGAGATCATATCGGAGTTTCCTACGACCCAACAGACTCTCCAACCTGTCGAGAAAAGAGAGAGAGAGAAAGAGCGAAGGGGCTCGAGATCAGCTTCTGCTCAATCCTCGCTTCGATTCAAGAAATACTCACCAGGACATCTCCAATTCTTTGTAAGTCCATCAATGAGAACTACTGATTCTTTCTGAGAGATAGAAAGAAGAGGAAGAGAGTGTTTAGTGTTTAGAGAGAGTCCCGGACCAGAACCTATGAACTGAAGAAGTTGACGCTCACTTCGATGTCATCAATATATTCTGCTGCTGAAACAGCACGTCCGAGTTCACCTTCCAAAATGTAATGAGAGTAGAACTCGTCCAGGATCAAAGTGTAACCTAGATCAGATGCTGATTTGACCCATTCCTTCAATTCTTCTCCTTCTACCAAAGCTCCAGTTGGATTTCTTGGATTTGAAGCCATCATTGCTGAGTAGCCCCTGTCTCTGACCTCTCTCTTGATGTCTTCGACGTCTAATTTGTAGCCGTTCTCTTTCTTGAGTTGAGTTGGGATTGGGATGAGAGATTTGAAGCATCCTAAAAGAGATTCGTAGGCAGTGTACTCAGGTAGAGAATCTGCGGCCATTAGAAGGGAGATCGAGGTTGTAAGTTAGCAAAAGGATCGAAGCCTCGAATTGAGCTGAATTGAATTGAGTTTCTTGTATTCGCCAGGAGCGCCTCTTGATGGTTTGTAGAGATGTTGGCGGGAGACGAAAAGTCCAAGAGAACTCACATCCAGTCATGACTGGTCCGATACATGAAGCGACTCTTGCCAATCCTGCTCTACCTCCTGGAACGATGGCGATATTAGCAGCTGTGAATTGAGACTTTCCTTGACGATAGGTCTGCAAGAAAGAAGAAGAGAGAGACCAAATAGCGATGAGCCTTCGTATAAAGTTGGTGAAGATGTCACTGCCTTCCAATCACTCACAGCGTTGTAATATTCAGCAACCTTCTTTCTAAGCTCTGGTACCCCTGATACCGGACTATACTCATGGGCCCACATCCCCATGGCTTCAAGATCGATAGACTTCGGCTTGGGATTAGCTCCTGGAATGTCACCAACCTCGGGGGCACCTTGTCCAAGATTGCTCCATTCTGGGTTTCCATAGTAGAATCCGTTTGCAGTGGCTCTCTCGGTGACTGATTGAAGGGATGACGTATAGCAGAATGATGACTATCAGCTTCTGATCTTCGAGGCAGAGAATGAGTACGAACGATGCTCGTAAGAGCAGGCAGTGCTCTTCGAGGTAGAGAACAAGGAGAGAAGAAAGTACTCGCCATAAATGACACCGGTGGATCCAGGATGCTCGATTCCAGGAGAAATGTGTTCTTCAGTCTTGTCACCATGGCCTGGGCGGGAGGAGAAGGAGAAGGTAGGACGAGTGATAGAGAAGAAGTCAGTTAGAAAGTGATCACAAACGGAAGGGTAGGACAGAGAGTCCAGGAAGATGGGTCCGAGCTCTTGAAAGCTGGTAGAAGTCTCCTTTGAATAATGGAGTCTCTTATTCATAGCTCGTGCTATGCTGTCTTGCAAGACGAGGAGTTCATCTACCATCTTCCAATCTCTAATCACTCCCCTTGCTTACTCTCTCTCAGTCTCTCTCTCCGACCTGCCACTCCTTCTCTTCACTTACCAGGTTGAGCTTCTGAACATAGCATGCGCTTCATTCTCTCTCTTGTTGTTGATCACCTGCTGAACGACGTCAGACAAGTGATGTTTCTGATTAGACCGGAGAAGGTAGGGCAAAGAGTGGATTAGAACTGCCTCTCTTCTTTGACTCGGTTCAGCTTGCAGATGAGCAGCTCTATCTATCTGCTTACCAATTCTGGTTTCTTCAAAGACATCGCCGCAAAGTCAGAGTTGTTGTTGTGGGTTTGCAGAGTGAAGATTGCCGCCGAACTCTTCTCTGTCACTGATTTGGCGTTTTCCCACGTGGCCCACCCACCCAACCGGCGGTGCCAACTTCGGTGGATTTCCCTCTCTCCTCTCGTCCATTTCGCAGAGAAGACGGAAAAAAGCTGTGTCTCAAGTCAGAAACTGCGGATCCGTGAGAAGAACGAGATCATGTCCGTTGCTGCACAATCGACGAGAAAACTCCCGATTCCTTCTCTGTATAAGAAGCCATCTCATTTTCGAGATGACTATCCATAACAACAAGCACTTGCAATCCTCACAATCCTCATTCCAATCTCAAGAATCTCAACCGCTTCAAATCTCTACCAGCAATGACTACCTCAACCTCGATTTACGTCGACATCGTCTTCGTCCCCATCTACGCAGTCTTACTCGTCCTCTTAGCCTTCAACCTCTACAATCATCGTCATAATGGCTTTGCAGCATTCGGTTTCGCAATCGCATTCACAACTCTCCAGAGTAGTAGGAAATATACTTCTAGTCGTCGCCAACTACATCAAGAGTACGCCTTCTACCGTTCAGAATCTATACATCGCCGGTGTCATCATTCAAAGTATCGGTTTTGGTGAGTTTTCTCTCATTGATCAGATAGTCTTTAACGTTGGTCTATTGCTGATCCTTAAGCATGTTCGCCTCTTCACACAGCCTTCTTGATCAACTCTGCACTCGCTCTTCTCGCTGGTGTAGTTGGAAAAGAAGAGAAGAACTCGAGCCGAGGAGGACTATTAGGATTATTTACTAGGCCTCAGAAGCTTAGCTCATAGTAAGTCTCATTTGACTTTGCACCTTTTCAGGACTTGAGTCGCGTTGTAACCTTGTAACTTTCTCTCTTTGCAGTTGGAGCTCTCGTCGCAACGATTCTCATGGTAGTAGGAATGACATCCATCGACTTTACTCCAGAAATTCTATCAGGTCAACAACCTGTGGATCTCGGAACTGAAGCCAAAGCTGGAAATGTCATCTTCATCGCCATCGTCATTCTTCTTGGAGCCACCATCTTCTACTTTTTGACTCTCTCTGGAAGACACTACGATGGAGCTCAAACTTTCACTCTCAAGTGTCTTTTGATTAACGTCCTACCAATGATGGTCAGATCCATCTTTTTATGCTACAGAGTCTTTGGTTTGCACAACTATTTCAAGGTCAACGTCTGGGCTCAACTGGGTGAGTTTTCGAGTGTACACGGAGCACTTCAAAGACGCTTCATCAAGTCTACTTGGAGCACTTCAAAGACGTTTCACAGCTTTGTTACTTATTTTTACTCATCATACTTTTATGCCTTCTCTTCAACAGCTCTTCAATACGTCCCAGAACTCATCATCGTGGCGGTCTTGACCGCTCTAGGTTTCGTTCTCACCTTCAAGTACGACTCTTTGAGCAGTTCTCAGAGCCAATCGGAACTCGACCAGCTTCAACATACTCAGTTTACTGAAGTCGTTCCACCTTATCACCCAAGCTCACCAAGCTCCCTCGTATTCGCCAGGAAGTGAGCAAGAAAAGTACTTTTCAAGAGCTTAAAAAGGACACTCCACTCTTCTTCTCTTCCTTTGTAAATACTGCTCTGTTTGTACACTTGTAATAAAGGTGAGCTTTCAATCAATATCGAATGTCGTCAATCGAACGAAGCCGAAAAGAAAAAGGGGGGCTGAAACAGAATTCATGCACTCGGCGTCTGATCTGGTTCAAAAACTCTTCTCTGCAGTTTCACTTCTTTCCCACTCACCCATTCGCCAAACTCTTTTCTTCTTGTCAAATCTTTTCTCTTTAAAGTTCTACTTTGAAAGTAAAACTACACACTTTGAAAACAAACTCAACTCTCAAGTCAAATCTTCAATCCTTACCCACTCAATCCCCATCCCCATCCCACCCAAAAACTTTCCTTCAACAAAATGAGATTCTCTCTATCCCTCATCTCTATTGTTTCCCTTTCTCTTCTTTCAGCCTCTTCTTTGGCTCATCCACAAGTCTCTCCTACTCCTGGTGACGATCTTCAACTCAGAGACACTCACGAATCTGGTTTGGAAACTTTGGGAGCCAGATCTCATGAGAGGAAATCAAGACACGTTCAAATGGCTGAGAACAGCAAACGTGACAAACCTTTCTTGAGCAAATGGGGAAGAGTTAGTGAGTAGCAGTTGCAAGATTTTTCGGTTGAGGAGGTCTGAGCTGAATGGGGGTGCTGGGTAGGACAAAGGGGAAAAGTCGTCGATCTTCCCTTTGATTCTTCTTTTAATTGGCTATGAACGAGTGAACTATGTTGGAATGATGATCTGGAATGGAAATTTGGGTGACGATCATGTTTTTGGGGATGAGCACTGATCCTTTCTCTTTTGTCCTACCCCCTCCCTCCTCTCTCTCTTCTTTCTTCCCACCCCTCTCCCTCAGCTTATTACGCTTGGTAACCAACTCGACAGATCCATCGTGTGGAGGACCCTACTCCTACTGATAACGACGCTATCTGTGCCGTCCCTAGCAATATGGGGTGAGTGAAACCTCATACAGTATTTCACAAGCCCTGCCCGTTCTAACTCTCTTCATCATCTCTATTCTTTACGGAACTGTCTCTGAATTGTCTTCAGTATGGGTTCATGCGGTCAAACAATGCACATCCATTGGAAAGGAAAGATGGCAAAAGTGTAAGAGTGAGTATCAAATCTCGATCCTCCCCTCCAAACCTGCCGACGTCTCGACCTCTTCACTAAGCTTGTTCTCTTCTTCCTCTCTGTCTGCTTGATCGTATGATCGTTCAGTCGTGGATACTTGCGCGGGCTGTAATTACGCTTCTATTGACGTATCTAAGAGCGTTTTCAAGCAACTAGACAGTCTCAAGATGGGTGTACTCGAAGGAGATGGTCTACACTTCGTAAGTAGCTCTTTTTGAGACTTTTCTCTGCTCTTAAACCCTCTATCACCTCTAATCTAGCTTGCTGACATGATTGCAACTATTCTCGTTTGTCATTCTCAGCGTCTCGTCAACTAAAGTCGGATCAGATCCCGGCCGATCTCGCGTCTCGCAATCGTCGTCTCTCCTCGTCTCTCCTCTTCGTTTCTGGTCTCTCTAAACCCCTGGATTGGGTTTCAGCAAGCAAGTCACCACTAGTTCCATCTCTTCATGGTCAAAATCTCAACAAGCTCGCCATCAAAAATTGGGTTCGAAGCTAAATCACTTTCCCTCGTTACACGGTCTCTGTTCTCGTTACGGTTCTCTCTCTCCCAAACCACCGCAAATGTTTCTGTCTCTGGATCTTTTGACAAGACCCTCTTCACCTTCACTCGCATCTCATATAGATCAAGCTAATTGACATCACACTCTCTGTATCCTTTCGACTCGTTTCTGTCCTTTTGACACTTTTAAATCGAAATCGCTGGTTGATTTCACAAACTCCTTTCGAATTTGAGTGATGAAAGAAGAGTCGTGAAGAGAGTTCTCCACAAAGACACAACTTGGCTTTTCTAGATCGGGATCGATAACATTCAAGTGGATGCAAAATTGATAATGGTCGATGCAAAAGGTCAAGGCGGTTTCTCAGGAGAGATGACTCTCTTCCAAGATAAGTTCGAAAGAGTCTATTTTGAAAAAGTCATGAGAAGTACAAAGATGAGAGGGCAATAACAGAGAAGAGAAAATCTATACAGTTCAACAACGAATCGGTTAGAAGAAGACGACGTTTCTGTTCAAGTTCCAACCGATCTCTTCCAAAGCAGTCGAGACGGCTTTCTCCATCGCAGGAGGACCACATACCAAACAGAGAGTATCTTCCAAATCGTCTTCGTTTTGAGGTGGTGATGGCGGAGAAGGTAAACGTTCTTGAAGTAGTTCTTTCGAGATCCTACCTCTACCCATCGCCCAACCAGGTTGAGTTTCACCACTCAAGATATGCCAAAGCTTGATCCTACCGTTCGATTTCTCCACCAACTCGTCGATATGAGTTCTAGCCAAGATATCGGCTTCGGTACGATTTCCATCAATCATCCAAACGTTGGTCTCTCCAGAGTTTGGATCTTCGACTAGACCTTTGATCGAACTCCAGATTGGTGTGATTCCGGATCCACCACAAATCATACCTAGGTTCTTGACCTTCCTGACTTTGTGTTTCCACTCGAAGAGAGAGGAGCCAAGGTAAGAGAAGTGTCCCAAGGGTCCCTTCATCTCGATCGAAGCTGAGCCTACTTCGAGAGAATCCAGGTGCTTCGTCATAGCCCCACCTTCAGGGAAAGCGGCATTCGGATGGTAGACTTTGATCTGTAAATCGTAAGAAAAATGAACGAATCTCAGTGATTGATTACGAAAGAAGACGGTGTCACGAAGGTGAACAAGAGAACACTCACGAGGATGTCGACGTAACCTTTGAGTTCATTTCCACTGAACGGCGTGTAAGCACGCTGACAGAATTGATCATCCTGATTCTTGAATCTTAAGTAGACGTGATGACCGATTGGCATTCCAAGATTCTGAGTTTCGGTCTCTAGAGCGAACCTGAAGATTTTCGAGTCGTGAGAGATGTCTGTCTTCTTGACCAATTTGGAATGTTTCCACTTCTTCGGCTCCAAGAAGTTCTCACTCGGACCAGAAGAGACTTCTTCCTTGACCAGAGGTAAAGCTCCTTCTTCCAGTTTTCCAACGTGGAAATCTGCCAATTGTTTCTTTCCATCGATGGAATGAATCGCTAGGAAATCTTCCGAGGCGTCTTCTCCAGAGACTAATGTAATACTCTCAGAGCCTCCTGGGTGACCCTCCAAGAAAGCAGTTCCATCGTAGACATGGCCATTGACCACGAACCAAGGACTGGTCTCGTTGGAATGTTCAGCCAGTTGTTGACGAGAGATGATGACATTGACCTTCTCTGGATTTTGCATGAGAGCATTGACGTCGATCTTTTCCTTCTTGACCGTCGACTTGGTTGTGATTTGAGATTCGGAAGGATCAGTCTTGAAGGTCGGATTCCTTACATCTTTTCCTTCTTCGTTGAAACGTTCCATCCATCCACCAGACGCTGTACCAGCGAGAGTAGGATGTTCGAATCGAAGGCCTTGAGCCTCTTGATGAATTGCCACTCTAAACCACCTGTCGAACGAGAGGAAACACAACAGTACGAAAAAGGTCAGCCAAGAGCTAGAAGTCTACTCTCTGACGAGGTCTTCTTCTCTCAATGACTACTCACCAGTTGTTCATCATCGACATGGCGTTCCAATACATGTCACGAGGCATGGAAGCCAAACCTTCATCAGTAGCTCTGACAGCGATCGAACCTGAGTCTTTGAGCCTACTCGGATCTACCTTGAGCTCGAAGAAGCACCAAGCGAAGGACATCTCCGTCTCCGTAAGGTCTAGAGTACCAAAGAAGAGATGATTCTTGATCGGAGCGATCCTATACTTGTCTTCGGGATAATCGATCTCAGCCAATTCCCAAGTTTCACCTTCGTCCAAAGTGATCTCTATTCTATGGATTCGTTTCCCTCCTCCAGTGTAAGCGTAACCTTGGACCTTAAATGGTTCCGTAGAGTTCGAATCCAGAACGGTGTTGTGATCTGGGACTGTGATCGCTGCATTGCAATTGAGATCGTTGATGATGTACTTTGGATCGTACCACCAGTGTTCTTCACTTCTGGCTTGATCTGCTGTGACTTGAGTTGGAAGAACTTTGTTGTCTTTGTGATGTAAGAAGCTGCGAGAGAAGAGTAGCGAAATGAGGCAAAGATCAGCTTTTGGAACTTAGAGATTGAACGAGCAACCTTTGCAGAATCGCCACTCACTGTTGAGATTCTCGATCCGACACTTCGATCCTATCCATCCACTTGACCATTCTACCTCCGATTTGACCTGGTACCACCAATCGAAGTGGAAACCCATGATCTGGACTCAAAACCTCTCCGTTCATTCCCCAAGCGACCAGCATTCCTTTTGACTTATCGGTACACCCATTTCAGTCTCTGAGAAGTTCCGTATTTTCCCTTTGGTAGCTCGTCTATACCTTCGAAGATGACATGTCTGGCTCTACCAGGAACATCTCTGTCGTAAGGGAAGGCTCCAAGAGGACGAATCGGTTTGCACTTCTCCAGAATATCAGCCAAGTAGACACCCGTAAAGAGACCAGTTGAGACTCCAGCTGCTCCCCAATTGAACTGATACGGAAAGAGTGATAACAAATCAAAAAAGACATCAGCGAAATGAAGACGAGTCAAGATTACGAAAAGGAGAAGCTCAAGCGCGACTCACTCCTAAGCCTTTTGCCACCATGTTCTGTTCTTTTCTTCGATTCCCAGCACAGACCAAAGTGATTGGAATGGTGACGGTCTCGAATTGGTCCTTGAGATCTTGAATCGAAAAAGAAATCTCTTTCTCCACTAGACCATGAACTCTGAGTTTCCAAGAAGTAGCCTCTTGTTGACTGACTGCTGGGACAGCACCGTGATTTCTGACGTAGAAGAGCGAGGATGGAGTCAAGAATCCAGCTTTCCACAAGTCTGCTAGTGGAGCTTCGGAATTAAAGGGGTGTTTCCCAGTAAGACGAACCCTAAATGATTGGGTAGTGAACGGGGAGAAGAAGAAGGTCAGTGATCTGTTGAACTTGATTAATCTCTTCGAAGCTTTCGGCGTTCGAACTTCGAGCTGTAGACAAAGATGTTCGATATGATATCGACAGTCTAGAAGTTTCAAGCTTCAAGGAAGGTGAAGAAAGCGAAGCACTCACATTTTCGCTGATCTAGCGACGTTTGCATCTGGAGTGGAAGCGTCAATCGAGAGAGGTGCGATATCGTCGTCTTTGGGTAGAGGTGGTAGATCTTTCCCATAATGTCTAGTTGATCCATCTTCGAACTCTTCGTCTGAAGTAGGTGGGGTATTAGAACCATGAGAGCTTGAAGGACTCGAGGTAGTGGTGGAGAATTGAGTTGGAAGTTGGTCGACAGATTCGATACTCATTTGTGAGGAGGGGACAGTGTTGTAGTATCGTCGAAGACTTGAAGATATAAGAAAGGGAAGTAATGCTAGTAATGCTCTAGAGCCAAGGGGTTTGCTTAAAGTTTGTAGAGAGCGGCCTGTTGAGATTTGAGATCTTGCCGTCGATAGATTGCTTCGGAGAGCAGGGGCGAGATTGAATTCGGTTCTTGAGGAGTTAAAGGGAAGCGTTCTTCTTGGAGTGTTGGTGTTTTGAAGAAGAAGAAAGAGGAAGATGAAAGGGAAGAAAGAGGAGATGGAGTGGAAAGGGACTTGTCACATGACAAAAAAATTCAGAAAAAAAATTCACAACGGTCTTTTGATAAGGAAAATACCACCACAATGAGTTCGCCCTATCTAACTCCTATCTCCTCCTATCAAAAGATAGGGCTTTGCTACTGTCTACTGCTGTGGCAAGGTCCGATGATCGAGAGAGGAGCAACCAATCGTCTTGGTTGGATTTGAATCTTCCTTCTCTATCTTCTTCCCACTTCTCCCTACCTCCCACCCTCTACCTCTTCAATCATGGCTCCAATCGCTATCGAAACAAGCACGAACAACACACATTATCGCAAGAAAGCTCTCGTGGTGGGGCTTGGTATGGTCGGGATTGCTTTTGTCGAGTGAGTTTGCAGATTCTTCTAATCTCTCATCTGCGAAGTCTATCTGACCCTCAGTCACCTCTCCTCTCTCTTCTCAGGAAACTCTTGAAATATGATTTGGAAGGTGGAAAAGACGAATGGCAGGTAGTCGTAGTAGGAGAAGAGCCTCATATAGCGTGAGTACGACGGAAGGAGATTTGGTGCGACCCACTGATAAGAAGGAAACTTTGTGCGGCGCGTGAAGGCCTAAAACTTGGAAGGAAGCTGCTTCTCTATTTTCTCAAAGAGACTTCTCCTCCTGACTTTCATTTGACTCCTTTATTCAATCTTCAAAAGTTACAATCGAGTCGGCCTGACGACCTACTTCGAGAAACGAAACGTAGAGGACCTCTATCTCAACCCCTTGGAATGGTACTCTTCTCACGCTCCAGGAAAGCTAGTCTATCACACTTCAGATCCAGTAATCTCAATCGATGCTCCAGCTCATACAGTCACCACAAGTAAAGGTCTTCGATTAGACTACGACATCTGCATTCTAGCAACTGGATCCGACGCTGCTTTGCCACCTTATGTCTCTAGAGAGAGATTCTCTCAAACGACTGGAAACTTCGTCTACAGAAACATCAGTGATTTGAACAACATGATCGAATATGCGGAAGAGAGACCGATCAAGAAAGCAGCTGTCGTCGGAGGTGGTTTATTAGGATTGGAAGCTGCTCATGCTCTTTTACAGTTGGAAACCGTCGATCAAGTCGTCCTGGTGGAAAGAAATCAATGGGTTCTCAGTAGACAGTTGGATGGTGAAGGAGGAAGAATGGTGCTCGACAAAGTTAGAGCTTTAGGAGTCGAAGTTCTACTGCAAGCCAGAGTCAGAGATATTATCGTTTCGAAACCAGAAGACGATCCAGAAGGAAAGCAACGCTTCAAAGGAGTCCTGCTAGAAGGAGATCCAGATGAGCCTTACGAGTTGGACATGATTGTGAGTATAGATTCTCGAGGTTTGACTTCTCAATCTACTTCTTGACCGATATAGCTTTCTAATCGGTCTACCTTGCACTTCTACTTTCTTTCTTCAGGTCTACGCCGTTGGAATCTCACCGAGAGACAATCTTGCTCACGTCTCTGGAATCAAGTCGGCTCCAAGAGGTGGATTCGAGGTCGATCAGAATCTCTTGACCGATCAACCAGACGTCTATGCTATCGGAGAATGTGCCTCCTTCAAGGGAGAGACTTTCGGGATTATTGCTCCTGGAGTTGAAATGGCTGACGTCCTAGCTTTCAACTTGACTGAAGCTCAGAACAGCTCTCACGCAATGAGAAGTCTTTCTTCCTTTGATCTCTCTACCAAGCTCAAACTCATGGGCGTTGACGTGGCTTCATTCGGAGATTTCTTTGCCGACAAGGGAAAGCTTACTCGTCCGCTTCCAGGAAGCAAGAGACCTTCGAGGAAATCAGGAAACGAGGATGGTCAACCTTTGGTCAAAGCTCTCACTTACAGAGATCCTTTCTCGGATGTTTACAAGAAGTATCTCTTCACTCCAGATGGAAAATATTTGGTTGGTGGAATGATGGTGGGTGACTGTAAAGACTACGTCAAGCTGGTATCGATGTGCAACAAGGGAAAGGAGTTGGAGCAACCTCCTTCAGAATTGATCATCGGAGCTTCGAAAGAAGGAGAAGATGATGGAGGAGATCTAGATGATGATACACAAATTTGCTCCTGTCATAATATAACGAAAGGAGCTGTAGTTCACGAAGTCAAAGAGAAAGGTTGTAGATCTTTGGGAGAAATCAAGTCGAAGACGAAATGTGGAACTGGTTGTGGTGGATGTATGCCTCTAGCTACTTCAATCTTCAATACTGCGATGAAAGAAGCTGGAGCGGAAGTCACGAACCATCTTTGCATTCATTTCCGTTATTCACGTCAAGAGCTTTACACCATAATCAAGTTCAGAAAACTTCAAGAGTTCACCACCATCATGAAAGAGGTCGGAATCAAACCAGATTCTTTGGGTTGTGAAGTCTGTAGACCTGCAATCGGTTCAATCCTATCTTCACTCTACAACGAATTCATCATGAAACCTCAATTCCGTCAGACTCAAGACACCAACGATCGTTATCTGGCCAACGTACAAAGAGACGGATCCTACTCAGTCGTTCCTCGTCTACCAGCAGGAGAAATCACGCCGGCTGGACTGAAGGCGATTGGAGAAGTAGCTGAGAAGTTCAAACTGCATTCCAAAATCACTGGTGGTCAGAGAATAGATCTATTCGGTGCTAAGAAGCAAGATCTTCCTTCGATTTGGGAAATGTTGGTAGACGCTGGATTCGAATCTGGACATGCTTACGGAAAGTCTCTTCGTACCGTCAAGTCTTGCGTAGGAAGTTCGTGGTGCAGATACGGGGTTGGTGATTCTGTGGGGTTCGCTGTGGAGCTTGAGATGCGTTATAGAAGTATTCGGTGAGTGCTTAACTGCTTGAACTCAAACTTGTCGACGGTCGAGTTCTCGCTCTGACTCTCTTCTTTTGTCTCTTTGCTCTCATCTCTCTTTCCCTAATTCCTTTCTACGACCGGCTTTTGTTCTGACTTCGACTTTCTAGTTCGCCTCACAAGTTCAAAGGTGGAGTCTCTGGTTGCGTTCGTGAATGCGCGGAAGCTCAAGGTAAAGACTTCGGTTTGATAGCTACGACGAAAGGTTAGTGTCTGATCCATCAATCAAAGTGCAAATAGAAAGTGCTTCTCTCTGTCAGACAGAAGGGAAGGAAGAACTCGCCTAGAAGCGCGCTCTCAACAGAAGTGGCGATCGGGATTGTTTTCTAACCCCTGTTACTCTTCTCCCTCCTCTCTCACAACTCAAAGGATGGAACGTGTTCGTCGGAGGAAATGGAGGAGCGAAACCTCGTCATGCAGAGCTGATAGCTGAAGACGTCACTCGAAGACAAGCCGTCAAGATTTTAGATCGATACATCATCTACTACATTCGAACTGCTGACAAGCTTCAGAGAACTGCTAGGTGGCAGGAAGCTCATCCGGGAGGACTGAAAGGTATCAAGGAAGTCATCATCGACGACAAACTCGGTATCTGTGCAGAGCTCGAGAAGGAGATGGAGGTCTTGGTCGGTGAGTATAGCCCTCGAAACGATTCTTCAGCCAAGTCCAGTCTCTGATGATCTCTTCCGCTCTCTTTGTATCTACATTCTCTCTAGGAACCTACCACTGTGAATGGACGAAGGTGGTGAATGATGAATCGGAAAGGAAGAAGTTCAGACAATTCGTTAATACCGACGAGACTCAAGCTCAATCCGAAATCGTCATGGAGAGAGGTCAACCAAGACCTGCGGACTGGAGCGAGAACGCTACTCCTCTCAAGTTCAGTCCAAAGGACGTCGCCGCTTCAGCAGTCTGGGAATTCAGACCAGTCTGCCGTCTTTCCGATTTGGATCCTCAAGAGAACGCTCCAACGTCGGCAGTCGTCAAATACGGTGATTCTCAAATCGCTCTCTGGAACATTCCAGGTAGAGGTTTGAGAGCAGCTCAGAACATGTGCCCTCATAGAAGAGCATTCGTTCTCAGCGATGGTCTATGTGGAGAAGACGCCAAAGGTAGAGACTACATTTCCTGTCCTCTGCACAAGAGAAACTACGTTCTCTCTCACAAAGAGCAGGACGAACCTGGTTCTTGTAACGATGCTGACTACCAGGTGAGTGTTTTATTCCAGTTTCTTCGAAAGCTATCGGTCTTTCTGGCTTGCTCTCGAGTCTGTGGCTCATTCTTCCCTTTCATCTCCGCCTCTTCAGATCATGACCTTCGAAGCCAAGTCCAACGACAATGGCGACGTCCTCGTCAAACTACCACCTACCGATGCTCTCGACGCTGTTCTTTCGACATCCAAATGGATGATTCGCAAAGCTCAAGAAGAATCTGATTATCTCGCCGGTCAGGCTGAAGAACAAGGTTATGGAATCGAAATCGCTGGAGTCAGCTCTCAAGTCGAAGACGAGGCTGCTGGAAAGGAACCAACCACTGCCTACAACGCTGGAGCCTCGAAGAAGGTGGCTTGCGGTGAATCGAAGCTAGATTGGTAGAAGTCTCGATTGCTTGGTAGAAGTCTCTTCAGTTCTCATAGTCCCGTCTCGTTTCGCTTTGTTCTCAAGTCTCGCTCTCAAGGTTTGTCTTCATCTCTCGTTCCCAGCTCATCCAACCTAGACTCTTTCTTCAATCCCGTCTTATCTTTGTGTTACGATTCCATGCTCTAGAACTGTTTCTGAAAAGTCACTTTATACACGTAGATACTGTCTTTGAAATTGAAATCTTGAAAAAGTCACCTTCAGAATCTGGAATTCGAAGTGAAAGGAGTGGTTTTTTCATGCTCACTCTCGATTATAAATCAGCTCCACGTGGCTTTCAAGAGCTCGGTGAATGATCTGGACAAAACTCAAAGATAACGATAAGCCAGCCTTCTTATCTTCAAGCTCTTATTAACTCGAAGAAAATTGTGGTTCCCATCTTTCCCATCTTCCCCCATCTTCCCCATCTTCCCCATCCATCCTTTTCTTCGACAGTCATGTCTCATTCTCAATCTTCAGCAGAGAAAGAAGACCGCATCTCAGAGGAGTACAACTCTGCACCCCCTCAGATTCCAAAACTCAGGCGGAGTGGTGACGACTTCTGAATATCAATCTCCAGTCTACCAACACAAGTTTCACTTCTCAGATTTATGGAAACCTGCAGTCGTCAATCCAATCAATGGCAAATCCATGACCTTCAACATCCTCAGGTTTTGGGATCCGTACGCAACTGCGTTCTGGTTCGCCACTCTTGGTTTCTTCGTCGCATTCTTCTCTTGGTTTGCCTTCGCTCCACTTGTCACGGAAGCAGTCAAGAAGGATCTCAAACTCACTCCTAACCAGATAGTAAACAGCAACTTAGCCTCTCTTGGTGGCACAGCAATTGTGCGTCTTTTCGCTGGAGCGGCAGTCGACAGATTTGGTCCTAGGAAAGTAATGGCTACTTTACTTTGTCTGGGTGCTATCCCTTCTGCCTTGGTTCCAACGATTTCAAACATTGGTGGTCTAGAGACGATCAGGTCTTCATCTCTATCCTCGGAGGAACTTTCGTTCCATGCCAGTGAGTACAAGTGAATTGACTACTGCGTCGAGTTCTCTTTGTACTGTCTTTGCAGCTCACATCTAACGTCAATCTCTCTCATCACTTACAGAGCTTGGACTACTACTTTCTTTGACAAGTCGATCGCTGGAACTGCAAATGCTTTTTCTGGTGAGTAATCTTCGGTGCGAAGGGACAGGTCTCGAAACGACCGCTGACCTCTCGCCTCGATTCTCTCTTCACTTTTTCTATCGCAGGTGGATGGGGGAAACTTGGGGGGTGGAGTCACTCCTGCAGTTATGATCGGGCTCTATGAACGTCTCAATGGATCTGCAGGTCTATCTCCTCATCTAGCTTGGAGAGTCTGTTTCCTGGTTCTTCCGGTCCCACTTCTCTTCTTAACTGCTCTGAGCATGATGCTACTAGCCAAAGATCATCCAGCAGGAGCTTGGAAGCTAAGGCATCAACTACCTGGAACTGCAATGGAAGTGGCTAGAGGAGAAGAAGTTCATCTAGACAGAGACGAAATCAGAGAACAAAGTAACAACGAAAAGGGAACTTCCATCGCTCCGATGAAGAACGCAAGAGACTTTCAAGAAGTCAATGCTGATTCGACAAAGTATACTGCTGTCGATACTGCCACTTCTGAACCTTTGACTCTCAAGTCTTTCGTTGCCATCATTACTGATCTCCGTGTTTTGATGGTCGCTCTTTGTTATCTAGCCACCGTGAGTAGAGTGACGTTGATTCGACGATATTCTCTTTGTCGAAGCTTCGCTTTCCATCTTGACTGGTATCTAACGAAATCCTCCCATTTCTGTTTTCTCATGTTACTTCTGCAGTTCGGTCTGGAAACCGCCTTGGACGCTGCTCTACCTCAACTCATCACCGCCATTTTCCTCAGTCCAACCTTCACCGCCGTGGATGGTGCCTTCGTAGCTTCTCTCTATGGATGTCTCAACTTGTTCTTCAGACCGATGGGAGGTGTCATCGCCGATCTACTCTACAAAAAGTATGGTCCAGGTCTAGGTTTGAAAGTCAAGGTTTGGTATCTATTGGTCTGCGCGTTCTCTCAAGGGATCACTCTCATTGGGTTAGGCTTCTATATCAACAACAATCCGACCACAGTTACTCTTGGTGGTGTATGTGGCTTCATTGTCGCGATCGCTTTCTTTGGTTTCCAGGCGAATGCAGGTGAGGGTGTTGTCGTCTCGAAAGTCGTTGGAGATCGGACACTGACGAAAGTGACTCTCTCTTCTCCCCTTTCTCTACATAGGTGCCTACGCTGTATACGCTCACCTTAGACCTAGAAATGTAGGAACAGTCGCTGGAATCATTGGCTCTGGTGGTAACATCGGAGGACTGTTATACACTTTGATCGCAAAATACCATCCTGGAACAAAAGCAGCCGGTAACCTAGGAACGAAGTTGTGAGTGTCGTGTATGAGACGTGAAGGCGCGAGTCTCACGTAAAGTGACCCTGTCGAGAACGGAGAAGGATGACAGAAGCTCATCTAGAAGCTCTTTGTCGACACAAGTGGCGAAGCGATCGGAGCCTCTTCTGACCCCTAGATTCTCTTTGCCTCCTTTCTTACCCCTTGTTTCTTTTCATTTTTTCTCTTTACCTCTATCAGCTGGATCATGGGAGTGTTCAACGCAGCTCTTGTCCTACCCTTCTACTTCGT
>JASXTE010000420.1:0-47635 GCA_030280995.1 Hemileia vastatrix | reverse complement strand
TTTTTGAACTCGAGTTAAAATAATTGACAATCTTGGGGGAAATCAACAAAACAAATGTGCTTTACTTTATACTTTAACTCTGTAGAACCAATGCAATACAATGTTTGATATTCGACTTCTTTTAGGGTTGCTTCCAAAAATGACGATGAATGGCGACCTGAGCGCCTATTTCATTGTATGGCGAATAGTATAAGTATACAGGATCGGAACAAGACGTTTGTACAGCAGCGAACGACGAAAAATAAAGAAGCGCTTTAGACAATTTATTGAGCCAAGATTTGACGAACGAAAGATTCGTAATTGACGTTTCCATCACTTCCTACTTGAACACCTTTCATTAATTCGTCCACTTCTTCATCACTCAACTTTTCTCCTAAGCTGGTCAAAACATAGCGCAATTCACCAGCACCGATGAAACCATTACCTTCTTTATCAAAGACTTGGAATCCACGAACGAATTCCTCTGAATTGTGTGAGAATGGGTGTGTGTAAGCGAACAAAGGCCAAAAATGATTATGAATTACTATACAATCCCTTACTTACCAGCAGTACCTGCAGGTTTAAAACCGTTTGGTCTATGAAGAATGTTTAAAAATGATTGAAAATCAATATCTTTTGGTGCACTTGATGCTAATTCTGCCACTTCTGCTTGAGTTGGATTTTGTCCTAATGCACGTAAAAGGTCACCTAAAGATTCTCTGGCGATATGACCTGTTCCTTTTTTGTCAAAAAGTGCAAATGCTTCCTTGTATTCTGCGTCTGCCATATTTTCCGAGATGTTTTGTGTATATTTGAAAAACTTTAATTATTAGAGGGATGGGATGATCGTCAATAGTTAACTGTGACAATACACATCCGCTCTTCGTTCTCTCCCGAGCATATGTATAATGAAATGCAATGTTACTCTTATTTTTAGAGTTGAATGGTAAACCAACAGCGCGCAGACCGCGCAGCGCAACGCACGCACGCACGCACCTTGTTACCTTTTGTTGACCAACACACGCTAACAATAACAGTCTTTTTGACGCGACCACAAAGAACGAAACGAATCACCCCCTGTTTTCATATCTTGTTCTCTAACGCGCTAAAACCCCCTTTTACAAGCTAAAAAGCACGTGAAGTGTAGATGTGCATTTTTATGGATCAATCATATGGCATATGCATCCCACTACCATTCAACTGATTACAACAAACTCAAAAAAAGGAGAAGAATGGCGGCGGCGGCTGATGAGCAAATGCCTATAACGGCAATTGTATCTTCATTGCAAAAAAGACTGCTTTCAACAATTGAACAAGAAGAAATATCTACAAACGGATTGACGACAATCGAAGAAAGATTCTCACTTTTACACCAATCTTCACCACTTTTTGCACAATTACGTGCCACTTCACGTAGAGTTCATGAAGATGCTCGAAATGGTAAAGGAAGGGTAACGGAAATTCGATCAAAGGTTGATAGTGCAAGTTTAGCTTTACAAAATCTTAAATATCAAAAACGTCATTTACAAGAAGAAATACGAAATTGCAAATCATTTCAATCGATATATGAGAATGTCAATTTGATTCATGTGGATGAATTTTTGCAAAGAGTTCCGGAAGATGAAAGAACGGAAGAGATTATGACGAATTCACATAAACTTTATTTGGCCAGATTACGATTTGAATTAAGCGAACGTAAACGGGCTAGAAGAGGAAAAGCAACAATTACAAGCGAAAAGGGCTGCATTGATGAAAGATAATCGAAAGAAGAAGCAGAGATTAGAAGGATTGGAATCTGACTTGAAAGAAATGCTAAGTAGAAGCATTCAAGTACGTAATCGATTCGAAGAGGCAAATCGAGAGGAAGAGCAACAACCTAATACAAACGAAGATGAAATGCAAACCGATTCAGGAAATCGACAAAGACAAGAAACTGCTTCTAGTACAGCAGCAGCAACGCCAATACCCGATCAATCAACACCAAAACCAAACAATGAGGGGTAATGAGTACTTCCAAAAATATATGTATTATTACTGTATTATATTTCAATCAAATTTTTAGCTTTTATTGCTTCTCTAGAAGCATACATGCTAATGTCATCATGACAATTTCTTGACTGAGCCTTTGAGCTTGTAGATCTCTTACACGTAAAAGTGGTGTCTCATATACGGCATCGTCATATTCACCAAAAGGTCTTGGCAATCTACGAAAACGATGATTTGGGGGATGTGATGCGCATTCATCCATCAGATGAGCTTCACAAATGTCAAAAGTTTCAACCCAAGGATTTCCATCTTCTTCCTCTTGATCAAAGCCACCTTTTTTACTTTTTTCAGGAGCCTTTTCTGAACAATCAAAACAACGAAAAACGAATCCATAAAGAGGTTTCATAGAACAACCTTTATAATCACATTCCAACTCATCACTTGGCATACGTGCCCATGCGAACGCTGTAAGTTCTAATCGAGCTGGAACTACGTTTGTATGAAAGATTGCTAAAGGTTGTCTTGCAGAATTTTGTAATTCTATTCTAGATCCAAATCGAATCCAAGATAATCTTTGACCATCAATAAATTCAAACATTTTTTGTTGATCGTTTGTTTGTATAAATTCTGTTAATTTTTGATCTCGTTCGTTTAGGATTTTGTAAGATTGAGATGATGATGAGCTTTTTGATGATGATGATGACCTTGATGCCGTTAGTGCCAAGTATGATTTACGATTAAAATTTGAAATTCTTTCTAACACAATTTTTGATGATGATGAAGAAGAAAACAGACCACTTCTTTTAGTTGTTGTTTCCCAAATTGATGGTCTCCTCCTTCCACAATCACAATCAAAGTTTAGTCCACATGCACAAGGCGGAAGTGTTGATGGAAGTGCAAAATGAAACGATAATTTTGAATTCTTTTTATCATGATAAACATTATAAACTGGTGCAGAATGCCAACGAGGTATTCCACTTTCTGCTGCAAAACGTGAAAATCTTGCATATTCATCTTCAAACGAAAAAGGTTCATATGTTGGTGGTGCTTGTATTAAATCAGGTGGAGCGCCAGCGTATCCTTCTCCTTCTTCGATATCTTTATATGCTTTCTTCTTTTCTCCATTTTCAGCATTATTTGTTGGAGGGGGGTGGAAATGGAGGTGGCGCAAACGAAGATGAAGATGAGGATTGTCCATTCGTGCCATTCGTTGAAGGAGGAGGGAATGACGGAGGTGCATAAGATGTAGTCGATGATTGTTCCATATACGGCGGTGGTGCCGGTACCATTTCTTCTCTTCGTGTAGATCCCATTTTGAGAGAAAACGATGTCTGAAAAATGGTCAAAGTGAGAAGCAAGCCTATATATAGCATTATATTACTCCAGTTAATCCTTCTATTATCACGCACGACACAGCCTTGGCATCTTTATCAAGATTAAAGCTCTAAAAGCAGTGGAGGCGGACTGGTGCATTAAAGCTGCAATGTCTATCATATGTATATGCACCGCGCTAATTGAAAGAAGCTCTTAAGATTGGTTACAGAGTAAGCCAGGGTTGTTTCCAATGAGAATATTTCTTATGCTGAGCAATCATGTCCGAGAATGAATGCTACTCCTTTTCCTTAGTCGCTGGACCCCACCTTCTTTCAAGACCCTTATTTGCATAAATAATAACTCATAAAAAGGTACCTTTGTCTACATTCATGCTCATTTGCGTCACACCTAATTTTATACTGCTCTTATGCCCTTCCGCCATAATGAAGCGGCGCTACGCAATGCCTCCATACATACGTGTAAAAAAGGGGAAAAATACCGTAAAGTAGTAAGTTGCATGAGCTGGATAGAACACGAAAGGCCATTGACCGCTTTGCAACTTCCGTAAAGGATAGCGGCGCCTTTCTACACATAAAACTCGCAATTTCGTTTTTTTTGGCGAGCGAGCTGTGCACTAAAAGAGAGATATAATTAGCCTAATACACACCAATACAATTTTTTTATGACTACTGTAATTTGCACGCCGTAGGCTTATTATGCACTTTGAAAATTTTATCTATTCTAGAATAGATGATTGATGTGTGTGTGTAATTATTATCAACAAGCGGGGGATATGCTCGTCTGACAGTCGTGACGCACAAACCAAGTTGATCAACTATTTCCAGAAGATAAAAAATCAAACGACAGAAACCTTGTTCGGACCCGTTTCCTTCTTCTTTCCCCACTTCTTTTATCTTCAATTCGATTCAGTTCGATCGTACTTCGTCGTCGACTTGATTGTCGTCGTCGTAGTATCGTCGATCTCGTTATCGGAATTGAAGGTGTGATGAGAACATTGACACATTCTTTCATCTAATTCATTATTCACACACAATTGGGAACCTTTTGAACATTTATCAAAAGAGTACACAAGACGGGTATCATACAAACAAGAAGAAAAAGGAAAGGAGGCGGCTGCTATGCCGCATGGACAACAAAAAGGTCGTAGAGCAGGCGTAGCCAAAGGCTCGTCTGCTAAAGGTGGAAGAAGGGCCGCTCAAAAGAATGTAGGAGGTGAAAGAGTGACTAGGAGTAGTCGTGCAAAGGTAAGTTGTAAAAGTTGAAAGGGAATAACAGCAGAATGATAGCTTACACAATCACCTTCATCGTCTTGTTTGTGTTTAGTTGAACAATGGTTTAGAAGATCCAGCACAGGTTGAAAAGGAATTGAACGCCCAATTACGATCGATGGGATTATATGCTGCAAATATCACAGGAGATGGAAATTGTCTCTTTCGCGCTTTATCAGATCAGCTTTATGGCTATCCTAATCAACACGCTATCCTTCGTCAAAACGTTTGCGATTACTTAGAATCACGTTCTGATAAATTTGCCGCTTTTATTGATGTTGAGAAACCTTTTGAAGATTATGTTCGTTCAATGCGACAATCAGGAACGTATGGAGGACATTTAGAATTATCAGCATTCGCTCATTTGAAACAAAAAGAAATTAAAATCGTACAGCCCGGACTCGTTTACGTTGTATCGGGAGATGACGAATCACCTCAAGCTATACAAGAACGCGAACGAAAAGAGCAAGAGAGACTGATGGCACAAAATCGTAGTGAACCTGGATCAGAAGGTCCACCGCCAAGTGAACGTGCATTAAGACGAATGAGAAGGGCAAAGAAAGGAGGTGAACCAGTTACAGAAGTGACCGGTCCATCATCAATCACGTTGTCGAGTGCATTCATAGCATCAGATCGAACAATCAATAATCGTTCATCTTCGCCAATCGCATCGGAAAGTACGGAAAGTGTGAACGAGGTGGATAGACAGACAGCGTTAGCATCAGCTGAAAATGTTGGTACGCTCAATGTTCCTTCGACTAGTGCTACAATCACTACTCCTCCACCACCAACGCAGATTTCACAAATTGAAGCATACGGTCCTTTATGGATAGCATACCATAATTGGGAACATTATTCTTCAATACGAAATATCAATGGTCCTCATACAGGATTACCGAGGATCAATGAAGGAAGAGCATCAGTAAATGGTCAATCTGCAGCTCAGAATAATACATCAAATGTTGCTCTTGCACAAGAAGAAGGAGAGGATCCTGAGCCCACGACAGAGGAAGCATTAGTTTTGAGAAGTACACGTGGATATACTTTGCAACAGGTTCGCTTTTATATCAATAGACATGGCGGTTGGGAAGAAGCATTGGAAGCCATATTAGCAAACGAGACTGTAGCAGATGAAGAAGGAGAACAATCTTCTGATCATGATGCAATGGCGGAAAGTCAATCGACTATGCTAGCACTTCGACCACGATCGATCGCTCGTTCAGATACTTTGAGCAGTAGTAATGTTCCTACTCCTCTTGGTGAGAGTACAGATGTGTCTGCACGAACATCTCATTCACCTATGCCGGACCATATGCGCGATTGGAGAGCGGTTTCTCCTTCATCTGTTGATACGGTCGGAACTCATTCGAGTATAGAAGGTGCGTCTGCATCTACGCATGCAACAACAGATGATTCGCCAGAAGCGAGCGGATCAAAGCTAAAGTATTCAAATGATGTACGAAGAAGCAAAAGAACTGCATCGAAAGATCCAACATCAAGTCTTCGCAGTCCAAAAAGACGCTCCCGTAGCCGTTCACCTATGCAATCGGGAGAGAAAGGAGGAAGTCATACGCCAGATATTGTAGGATCGGTGGCAGCAAATGCGATTGCCAATATTAGCGTTCACAGTGGTGAACATACGCCTTCTGATTGGGCTGATTATGCTTCTTCACCTCTTGGTCGAAGTACGGCGGATGAAGGAGAATCTAATGTTGGACAATCAAATAAACGAAACATCAGACATACACGTACAAATTCAAGAGAAGATCCGGAAAAGACGCCGAGAGCAAAGACGACAGTGACGCCAAGACCGGTGACACGAAATCTTAGTATGCATGAGAGAAAAGAGTTACGTAAAGCGGAAAAAGTAAGAAAAGCTCTCAATGCAAAGGCAAAACGAGAGTTGAAACGAACAGGTCAAGGATCTGATGATGAGGTTGAAGATGATCGAACAAATGATCGAAATAAAGGTCGATCAGATATGCTCAGTCATCACGGTGACGTGAAAGGCTTTTTAGAGCTAAAAATTTGATCAATTCAAACATGCTCTCATCTTTAATTATCTTTATGACCAGTTACGAATATGCATGCAACTCTATATCTCCCTTTTTCTTTTTATCAAACCATTCATACACCTATTTATACGCAAAGATTGTTACGCTGACATTCAAACATCATGTACACCTACTGCAATCACACTGCTCCAATTCAACTCTTACTTAGACTGAGTGAAGAAGATGAATATAAGATCTGAATAATGATGTTTGAAGATATGAATTACAAGGTGAACGATTACTGATCAGAATAGATCTATACACGCCGACGATCAGTGAGAACACGAACGATACATCCTGTTCCTGCTGCTTCAGTGAGCTGTCATGGAAAGATGAGAATAAGAGTGGTTAGTAAATGCTGCATGATTTTCAATGAGGCTATTCAAACTTACCTTTTCATGCCATCCCAGTAGAACTGCACTTGCTCCTAATTCTGGACTTGCAAGTCCTTTATAAAGGTATTTCATCAAAACGTCTTGTTCTTCAACGTTGAGAGATTTAACGATTTGAGCAACATCGGAAGATTTTGTTACATTAAAGATTTCCAAAAGAGCAGAAAGGGTTGCATTTTTCGCTTCTAAATTTGCATTTGCATCTCCATAAGGTGGATCATTCAAAATTACAGCTAATGCTCCACGTGGATCACCTTTTCCGATCAAAGAACGAACTTCTACTGTTCTCTGTTGAGCTATCTGTTTTAATTCTGTTGGTGATCTTGTATCAACATCTATCAATTCTTCTTCCAATAAAACATCTTCATCGTATTTATCAACGTCTATCTTGCGAAAGCTGTCCATGTTGTATTATTATCAATGCAAAGATGTGGATGCTGAGTATGATGTTGTGCAAATGTGTACCAAGTTGACTCCTTTCAAAGTAAGTATTGATGATGGTGTTGGTGTTCATTCAAATCCATCCCCACTATGTATCTTGCTCTTGGCTGGCCTGAGCGTGATGATGCTTTGGCTGTGCTTTTACACGCTTTGCATGGCGGCTTATGCGTGCGTCCACAAAAGCCAACACTGACCAGCAAACAATGATTCCAATTTGCACGTGATTCTGTCTTTAACAGGCGGTAAAGTTCGGATTGGGTGTGTGGGCTGGCGCGCTCTTCGTTTTGCTGACAATTGGTTGAATTTCGATTGTACTGTTACAGGCGCACGCGTTTTTTTTGGCCCAAATCGGAAAGGGAGTTTTTCTTTCGATTGGAGGGAGACACTGTTTCTTCTTACTGACAGGTTGAAGTTGATTTGGGCGTGTAGACTATAAAGCGTGCCTGTAGTCTATGCTTTGATTTCAATTCTTCGTGCTTGCGTATCTTCGGCAGATCATTAGCCAGCGCCTTTTTTTAGAGTGACAAATTCTTAATCCACTTTGAAGCTTCTTCATCATAGCCATCATCGATTTCTTATTCGGCCATCACGACGATCACATATAGACAAGATGTCATTCCTTACAGGTGCTATCCGTACAGCCGCAGCTGGTACAAGTGTTAGAGCTTCGATGTTGGGTCGTTATTCTGCACCAATTGCTATGCGTCAAGGTAAGTGATGGAAGATGGGAGGTGTTATGTAGGAAGTCATTTGAAGATGATCATTCGCAAAAAGGTTACTCTGTACACTCTCTTGGAGAAACAATCAGCTGACTCTCTCAATCTTGCGTTACTACTCTTTCTCTTTCTTTTTACACACAGTTCGCGGATATGCTTCCCATCACGAAGATGAATCTTTCGAAGCATTCACATCTCGTTACACTTCTTTCTTTGATGCTGTTGATGATTTGTTCGAATTACAACGTGGATTGAACAACTGTTTCTCATACGATTTGGTTCCCGCACCTGAAGTTGTTGAAGCTGCTTTGCGTGCTAGTCGTCGTGTGAACGATTATTCGACTGCAGTTCGTGTTTTCGAAGGTATTAAGGAAAAAGTTGAAAACCAAGGTCAATACCAAAAATACCTTGATGCATTGAAACCTATTCGGGAAGAACTTGGTGAGTACATAGGTAGTGGTTACAACAGAAAGATAGGCAATCGCTAAACTTTTTCGTGTTTTGTTTCTCATCTCGTTCAGGCATTAACCTCAAGGAAGAACTATACAGCGCCTAATTTCGTCACATTGCTTATTCATTATACGAAAATATTGATACAGTACAGTAATATACAAGCCATCCGAGGGAGTGTTTGAGAAAGTTTGAGAAAATAGAGATCGAGGTAATGAAGGGCGCGATGTACAGGGGGTTATTATTGTGTGAAACCTTTGCTTCTTTCTTATTGGAAATCTGATTCCTTCAAGTAATCAGGGAGAGATCTTGAGTGTTGGCTTTGATAGAATTTACACAGAATCATTGCTTTGTTTTCTTGTTGGCTTTCTCTTTAATCAGATCTTCTCTCCTCTTTTTGGCAGAATTGAACAAATCATTATATTTTTTTGCTTGCATATCAGCTTTGGCTTGAAACATTCTTCCTTCTTCATGCCAGCCAAGAGCAAACTTCATGCCAGATCTTAGTTCGAAATATTTTTCTTTTGTTGCAAAACGAAATCGTTGTGCTTTATTTGATGCTTGTTTGAAGGGATATTTGATCTGATTCAATGTAATGCCACGTTTTTGATTACCAACAAAGTGAGGCAAATGCAAATCATGTGAAATTGCTGTGCTGTGGATTGATTTGGGTTGTTTTACTGATAGAGTATGCACAGGTACTGCTTGCCCCGGTTGAAGAAGCATAAAGTATGCAAATATCACCACAAAGATGAAGTCTAAGAGGGTTGATGAATTATTCATGGCCAAATGGTGAGAAGTGTGGATGAGAATGAGGTGAAATGAGATTTAATTCTTACAATTTCATACATGATTATATACCTTGAAAGCTCTAATGAGTTTTCGGCCTTATAGCGTGACAATATCATACCGGCTTTACCATAAAAAGCGGAGTCAGTTTGCGTATGAATACTCATTAAATGTTCTAAAGTCACGTCGAAATAGCATCATGAAAAGCTGCTCAGCAAGTAATGTTTTCTTTTCAGCCTAAATTTTCTTATTTCCATGCTCAGCTTAAAAGATAACAAGACATTCTTTTTTGTCGTCATTGATTCTAGAGATATGACAATGTATAGAACATATAAACCCATCTAAAAACAAACCGTAGACCGAATTCCGTATTCGGCCTCGGTGTTAAAATGCATTCACGCACAATTAAATGTGAGAAAGTAGCGTGCGCAACGTAGCGCGGCTTCTAATGAAATGAAAAGTGGCAACTCTAGTTTAAACACACGAGGGTAGTCCGTTATTTTGGGCACTTGACGTGCCATCCCCGCACCATTCTTCTCCAGATCGAACAAACAAAAAAAAGGGCAGTGCGGTAGATGAATGTATATGTATGTGCATACACTCGGTAGCCGCTAAAGGTTGACCGCTTCTTGCATGAAATATTCGTCAGCTTACTGCGAAGAATCTGATTGTGGCTCGGTGTACTCTATCTTGTAACACCACCATCATCATCTTACACTTTCCCAAATCAAGAAAAGTTTAATCAAGATGACATCTTTACCAGAAGCAGCTAAATTACCTTTCACTTCTCCTGAAGAGATTGTAAAGATTAATGAGACTCTTCGTAAGAACTTCTTGACAGGAAAGACTCGCGATTTAACTTACCGCAAAAATCAATTAAAACAATTGACATATTTGTTTTTAGAAAATCGTCAAGCGATCATTGAAGCATGCAAAAAAGATTTAGGTAGACCTAGCTTTGAAACCGAATTCGGTGAAACACAAATTATGATCAACGATTGTGTTGAAGCGATTGACAGTTTAGACAAATGGGCTAAAACGGAAAATAAATGGGCAGGTTTAACTTGGGCAGCACACAAGATTTGTGTCAGAAAGGAACCTAAAGGTGCAGTGCTTGTTTTAGGTGCATGGAATTATCCTCTCAACGTTCAAGTTGGTCCAGTGATCGCGGCGATTGCAGCCGGAAACACTTATGTTTTGAAACCTTCTGAAATTTCTGCACATTCTGCCAAATTACTTGGTGAACTTTGGCCTAAATACATGGACCCAGATACAGGAAGAATTGTCAATGGAGGTATCCCACAATCAACTGCTCTCTTGGATCTTCGTTGGGAACACATCTTTTACACCGGTAACGGAAGAGTTGGTCGAATCGTTGCTGAAAAAGCTGCTAAACATCTTTGCCCAGTTTCTTTGGAATTGGGAGGCAAATCTCCCGTTTTTGTTGATGAAGGTGCTGATTTGAATATCGCAGCACATCGTATCGTTTGGGGTAAAACACTTAACAACGGTCAAACATGTATCGCTCCAGATTATATTTTATGCGCGGCTTCTATTCAAGATAAATTTATCGCGGAATTGAACAAAGTTTTAGAAGAATTCTTCCCTAAAAGCAAAGGAGGTGCAGCTAAATCTGATTCTTACGGTCGTATCGTTAGTGATGGTCATTTCAAGAGAATTTCAGGCATGATCACCGATACAAAGGGTACAATTACGTATGGTGGTCAAACAGGACGAATCACAAAGATTAATCGTGCCTACAGTTGTCAAGATTACTAGCAAAGAAGACTCATTGATGTCTGATGAGATCTTTGGACCTGTGTTACCTATTTTGACAGTTCGCAATGTCGATGAAGCAATTGCATTCATCAACAGCAAGGATCAACCTTTGGCACTCTATATCTTCTCCTCATCAAAGAATGCAGAGAAGATCTTGGATCGCACCAGATCAGGAAGTGCTGTGATTGGTGAGACGTTGTTGCAATTCGCAATATCCTCGTTGCCGTTCGGGGGAACTGGACCTGCGGGCCATGGTAACTATCATGGAGAGTACGGATTCAAAACCTTTTCTCATGAACGTTCGACCCTATATGCACCTGATAAAGGTGTTATAGGAAAAGTTGTTGAATATATCATGTCAAAACGTTATCCACCACATCAAAAGGGTGCAGCAGAATACTTTGCTGCAGTTTCTGGTAAACCAGTCAGGTTCTCAAAGCCAAAGAATCCCCATGCCAGCTCATCACCGGTAAGTTGAGTGGTTTGATACTTTTTCTATCATTTTTGCCTTTTTTCATTTAAGAACAAATACTCAAACCAAATACCTCTTTCCACCCCTTTCTCTCTCTCTCTTTCTTTTTTTTACAAACATATACCTTTGACGTCATACCCAAAATAATCTCACAACGAAATAGGCTCGCTCATCTTTACGATCAAGAATCGTTTGGTTACTCTTCCTTGTTACTGCAATCTTGGGTGCAAGACAAAAAGGACTCATTAACTTCTAGAATGATTTATTTTCCTACTTTTGGCTCAAATTTCGTTTTATATAACGTTCATACAGCCTTTATGACCATACGTGCTTTCAGACTTTTCGTTTTTGCTTGTCGACTTTTGTGGAAGTCTAAGATTTGAGTTCTGAGATAAATTGCCAGAGCGGGTATAAAGTATTTGTCTCACGGGTGCTTCTACTCGCGCCCCGTAGTGCCTCCCGATTTAACGGCGCTCGTCGCGTTTTCTTATACGCCCAAGTACTAGTAAGCTGGATTTTTATCGTACTTCATTAAAGAGATAGATTCCTTCCTTATTTAGGTATAAGAGTAAAGTATAAATTATATTAGACTAGACCATATAAGCTTTATCCTATAAAAGTTAAATCATCTTATGTATTCTATATATTCTAGTCTAATACATTTTATACTTTACTCTTATACCTAAATAAGGAAGGAATCTATCTCTTTAATGAAGTACGATAAAAATTCAGCTTACTAGTAATTGGGCGTATAAGAAAACGCGACGAGCGCCGTTAAATCGGGAGGCACTAAGCACGCAACCGGGCAAATAGCCGGTGTTAGAATGCCTGAGCGGTTGATTTCTTGACTATTGAGCCGGAACCGGGGAAATTGCTTACCTGCTCACAAAGCAAAGCAAAAAAAAAAGGCTGGAGTTAAGGAAGGCTTGTGAAAAATAGGATTAAAGTGGACTTTTTAAATTTACATGTATTAGACCAGACTATGTATGCATTGGATGCGTGTCCCATAAACTGCGAGAAGGAGCTCTAATTACCGAGTGGCCGAATCGATTAACAAATATTCATATGTAGACTGGCTTTTATTTTAATCTTGTGTTGATACCATCACCATCGTCATAGATTCATATTTTTATCAAGGTGGCAAATACGTCGACCGCAGAACGTCAAGAACAGTAAAGGAAGTAGGCCAATATACACCATCTCCGTAACACATCATATGAGGACATAATCACATTATTTCCCCGAAAGGAGAGGTGAAGATGCCGTTGTCAGATTTAGTAACGGGAGGGCCCGCTTGTGGGCCCTCAAACCCATTGCAAAGTTTGGGAAAGCGATTTGGGCAAGATCGTAGTACGCAGATGGATCGATTTGATGGAGAAGGTGATGCAAATATGATGCCTACATTTAGAGGTCAACAACATCATCCACGTGGACAAACAGATAATCCGGCATTCTTTCAAAATGGTGGACCTTCTTTTGATATGCAACCTTTACAAGGTGCTTTGCCTTTAGCACAAAGTTCAAGATCATCAGCATATACGCATCATTCGCCACAAGTTGATTTGAATGGAGCATGGCAACATCATCCCGCTCAACAAAATCAATCTATTCCAGCTGCTCAAAGAGAACATTTCGAACGAGGTTTCAGACATGGTACACCACCTACAACCAATGCTGATTCTCGTTGGGCAAGGGAGTATTCTCCATCTGCAATGAATGCAAATCCAAAAAGCTCACAATCGTCTTTGCAACATCAACCACAGCACCTTCATCAAAATCAACTACATCGACCAATGTCCTACGGTCCTATGCCAATGTCTTATCAGGGTTATGGTGCAGGTCAAATGGGCATGATGAATCGTCCAGGTTTTGCTCCTCAAGAAGTTCATCGTCCAATGTCAACAATGCAAAACGCACAACAAACTGGTCAAAGCCTTGCTTCAGATACCGATCAATGGAATACAGCTTTCAGTGCTATTGAACAACATCAAGAACCAATCCCTTCTGCACAGATTTCAGAAATACCAGAGCAAAATGCCGAACAAGCACAAAGACCGATTGACCCAAATGAAGCAGACGAATTGGCAAAGACGGCCGGTAGACTTGTGTCAACTGTCGAACATGAGACTAATGACAAGTTTAAGCAGAGTAAATTTCTTAACCTAATGCGAAAAGTTCGTGATAGACAAGCAGGCATACAAGGAACCGATATTGTTGAAACACCTGTAGATCAACAGAATGCTGCTCAAGCACCCGTTCTAGACAAAGGCAAAGGGAGAGCGTTTGACCCTTCCGCTAGCACAACACAAAGACCCAATAATCAGATGGAAGCGATGAATCAAAGATCTCAAATGAATGCTCTCAACTCTACTCGAGTACTTGCACATGGGCCTGATGCTTTAAAAGAAGAGCTTGAAGGTCGACAAATGATGAACGATTTATGGGCAGAAGAAGAAGCACAAAAGGAAGCAGAAGAACAATTGCGCATGAATAGGATGGCATTTGTAGGAGATGGAGGAGATGAAGTTCAAAGAAGAGCAGAAGATGATGCAGAATTCATGAAATATCAAGGCTTACTTGGCGCACATCTTGGACCGGCAGCAGCAGGATTGAAGCAAGACAGCAAATCATCCGTTGGAATGGAAGAAGACATTGACGAATTAGAAAATGCAGATTTTGTTGGACGACAATGGCAAGGCAACAAAGGCCGCGGGAGTACCAGGAATGCAAGCTGCCGAATGGGATGCTTTGCAAAAAGATTGGGATACATGGCAAGCAACAAGTGCAGGTTTGGAACAATCACGCGAAGCTCCAGTTTCTGCTGCTTCAGCACCACAATATCAATTCCATGCTTATAATCCATACATCGGTGCTACATCTAATCCTGCTCGTGAGGCCACAACTGCAGCTTTACCGGCAGATATGCAATCTGTTCTAGAACGGGAAGCTGCCGTTCAACAAGATCCGAATAATGCAAGTGCTTGGTTAGATTTGGGTGTTAAACAACAAGAGAATGAAAGAGAAGGTTTGGCTATTGCTGCACTTCAAAGAGCTATTCAAATCGATCCAACGATTCGCGAGGCTTGGCTAGCTCTTGCTGTTAGTTATACGAACGAATCTGATCGTAATGCTGCTTTAGAGGCAGTCGAACGATGGGTTGATGCAACTCCAGAATACCGTGCAATCGTACGTGAATATCGCAAACAATTTGACGAATCACAAAACCCAATCAACAAAGCATCTCAAACACAAATCGAACGTCATGAAGCATTAATTAAATTGTTGATCGCTTTGGCAAGACATAGTTCCACTCAAAACAATATTGATGCAGATATTCAAGTAGCTTTAGGTGTTTTGTTCAATGCTTCAGAAGATTACGATAAAGCAGTCGATTGTTTCACAGCAGCTTTACAGGTACGACCTGATGATTGGTTAATGTATAATCGATTAGGTGCAACATTGAGCAATTCGGGTAGAAGTGCAGAAGCTTTAAGGTATTACCAACAAGCATTGGATTTGAAGCCTGGCTTTGTACGTTGCCATTTTAACATGAGTATTTCATGTTTAAATTTACAAATGTATCGTGAAGCTGCTTCTCATATTTACACAGCTTTATGTTTACAATCTGAAAGTGTTGATTTAAGCGGAGATGCAATGATGCAAGAAACAACAGCAACAGCAAGAAAATAGTAGCGTTACTTCAAGTAGTCTTTTCGAAACTTTAAGAGTTTGTTGTGAATTACTAGATCGTCCAGATTTAGCTGATCTTGCGGCAAAGCATGATTTGGACTCTTTTGATCCTAGCGAATTTTGGGGATCGGAAGGTGAAGGAAACAATGTTGCAATGGAGCCAACTATGTAAACAATTTCTACTATTTAATAGATTATTTATTTCTTTTTTTTTTGCATATCAAGTACGTTTAAACATGGCTGTACATCTTGAAAAGGGTTATAAGTCTCTCTTTGAGAGAGGAAAGAGTTTTCTTCTTTCTACTTACGTGTTAAAACCATGGTTATTATTCGTGTCCTCGTGACACTTATTGTGTTTATTTATATCTCGATTGATGGAGTCAACTGCGTCAAGAAAAAGGGTAAAGAAGTTCAAACTACTACTACTACTCCTGCTAGTACTTCATCAACGTTAAGAACAAGTGGTACGATTGATTATCATCAATTTAAAGCGAAAAGAAATGCAGATTTTCATAGTAGAGCAAAAGTTGCACAAGCCCAACAAATTGCACAAAGTTTATTAAATCCAAAAGATAATCAAATCACTTTAATGAATGATATGAAACCTGTAGTTGATCATTTTGACGTTAAAGCAAGAAAGAATGAATTTGCTGTTATGGCTTTAACCGAAATGAACGCTTTACCTGGTCCAAAATCGTTGAGAAAACTAAGACTCAAAGAAAGAAAAGAATATGCTTTGAGTAGAGATGGAAATGAATGAGATATGGTATTATGCTCTATAATAATCATACTATGAATTCATGCTTCTTATCAAATGATATCTATAATTCCATTGCACTTCGGAAGAAAAGATACAAATATTACGCCAAAGCCTTTGAATGATTTTGTAAACGCCCTACTTATGATAAACAACTTATCTTTCAAGTAAATCTAGTAATCTATGACTCCGATTGCATATAAAATACTTTTGTTTGGCGTATTCAGATTAAAATACAAGATAAAAGCACGTCATTTAGCATACTTTTTTTCTTTTTTTTGTCCACAACCTTCATTGTCAAGATGAATAAAGTTGGTTTTTTAACTTGCCTTTTTTATCTTTTCTCCTTTGTTATTTTATACGTATCATGCGTTGGCAATAATAAAAACACAAAAAAAGGTAAAGGTAAAAGTCATGCTGAAACAATGGAAAGAACTGAAGGAGATCAACAATTTCACGAAGTTAAATTAGGAAGAGATTTAGATTTACACAGTAGAAGTCGTGAAGCATTTGCAAAACAAATTGCAGAAAATAATAAAAAACCAAATCATTTCTTTTGTTCTGAACATGGAATCGAACCTGTCGTTCAACATCTTGAAAGAAAGATTAAAAAACATCATCGAAACGTAAAAGATTTAACGTTTTTACGTAAATTACCTGGTCCTCAAACTGTTGTTGATTTGGCAAATAAGGTTAAATTACCTCATACTTTTGAAAATTGATCGTGTGTGTATGTCCATCGGTATTTGCATAATGAAATGATTTTTACTTAGACTGTGTGTGTGTACACTGCAAAGACTGGTAAGCCCCAATCCTCTTTAATAAATATACACAAAACAGAAGTGTGATTCATTGATTCTTGTGTTATAAACCATCTCTGATCTCAAAGAGGATGAAAGTAGGTCTATATACCGTATTGGTCAGTATAGTATATGTTATAACAATATTCTCCAACGTTCATTGTTCAAGTACCTCAAAAGGTAAAGAAGTAATAGAGAGTACTTATGCTTCCACTTCTCAAGACGGCATTCCGTTTGTGAAAGGAAATTTGGATTATTATAAAGCAAAGTTACACGAACACATGAATTTTTATGAAATTGCAGCAACCGCAGAAGATTTTCAAAAAATGAAAAGTAACATAGATAACTCAAAAGCAGGATCTACTTTAGTTTCTGTTGTACGTCATTTTCGTAGTAAAATTAGAAAGCATATTGCAATCATACAAGATTTAACAAATGGTGATAAGCGTCAAGGTCTGAAAAATCTTGATTATCTTAAAAAGAAGGGAAAATTACCAGCAAATTATCGACCACCTCCATAATTTCTAATTATATTCGTATATAAAAATCCTAAAGAGTTTTGTTTATAAAGCTGCGGGTAAATGATAAACAAACAAGTTAACCAAGGAAGGAAAGCCCCGATGATTGTTGCCCCGATGATTGTTGCCAAATTTGTACAAAACAGTTTTTGCATTCATATATATATATAGTAGAATTTGCGGGTTTACACATTCTTGCTCTACTAAACGATCTTTGTTCTCTCAGAAAAGATGAAAGTAGGTCTTTCTCATTCTGTCTTGATCAGTATCGTGTATGCTATCACGACAGTTTCCAATGTACATTGTTCAAGTGGAAACGGTAAAGAAGTAGTAGGTGGTAATTCTTCTTCTTCTTCTTCTTCTACATCACCCAAAGAAGTTCCATTAGCAAAAGGAGATTTAGATTATCATCGAGCAAAGTTAGACAAACATATGACTTTACGTGAAATAACATACAGTGCTGCAAATCTACAAGAACCAAACGATTACGTTGATATGTCTTAAAGGTCCATCTGCTAAAGAAGAATTTGATCAAAATCATAGTTTAATTCCTCTTGTAAATCATTTTTGTCGTAAAAGTAGCAAGCATCTTACAGCCATTCATCAATTAAAAAATGGTGATAAGCTTCCAGGTAAAAAGAGTCTTGATCATCTTAGAAAGACGGGAAAAGTAGGACCAAATTATCAACCTCCTCCTCTTTAATCATAGTGTAGCTATATGTTCATTCTTTATGCCAATTCTTTTTTCTCTGTTCATTTCGTAAATGAGATATTTACAATGCTGTGCAGATGAAGAAAGAGGCAAGTTTATTGCATATCAAAGTAGCAATGCGTTTGAATATAAAACCATACACAAACTTTGATATTTAGACCTTGAAGGTTGCGAAAAGATACGCAAATGTTTGCGTTATTTAAGGACAAATATTTGCGAATTTTATCTTGCAGACAGACCAATTTATCTGAAAAAGATTGACAAATATGAGAATGAGAGTTGATTTTATTTTTTCTTTAAAAGTTACTCTTTTATTTATTAATTCTATCAACGCTAGCGGAGAAGGTGAATCAAGTAAAACAAGTGAAACAGATGGCGAGCCAAGTGTTTCAAACTTGGAATGGGAAAAAACGGGAGGAGATATTTATTATCACGCTGCTAAAGAAGTGAAATATTATGATTTTGCTAATCGAGCAAAAAATACACATGATATTTTAAGGACTTTTAAAAATGATAAAATGACAGAAGAACAAAAGAAAAAAACAGATTTAAGACCTGTTATGTATTATTTCAATAAGAAAGCAGGAAAACAAACTAATGCTTTGTCGGATTTATCTCGAGTACGTAAATTACCAGGACCAAAAACGAAAAAGTATCTTTATGATAGAGGTAAATTACCCAAAAGCACCAAAAAGACATGAATTACTGCTACACAGCCCCCCTTATCATCATCGCTTTGTATATATTCAGCCTTTTTACTTATCAAGCCGTAAAATGATGTAAGCGGTGAAAATTCGATGTCAAGATACGTGAATATTTGGTAATGCACAGGATTGTTTAGTATGTTTATAGAGTATTGCCACTTTTTTGCACCGGTCTTAAACGCATAAACGTGCTCCTTTCGCGAAAAAAAAAAAAAACAAAAGATAGCCACGATGGCTCATACATGGAAGATATCGTATATAGCATTCGTCATCATGACGATGCGAGGCGAATACGATGTTCTTGACAGTATATTGCTTGAAATATAGTGTAAAAGTCTTCTCCCTAAAAAGTATTTAAGTATGGAATATTGATAGGAAATCGAGTATCTCTTTTTTACCACTAACACATTTACCTTTTATCATGAAAACTTCCTTTTTATTCTTTTTATTCTTCTTTGCTATTTGCAATGATGTTCTTTATGCTAATTACGTCGAGAAGAAAAGAACATCAGGAAACGAAGATTACCATAAATTAAAACGTGCAAAACATGGTGAACACATTAAGCTTATTGATGAGGCTCATAATTATATGGTCAAACAAAATGGAGGTATAGCACCAGTTAACTTACAACCAATTCGATCAAAATTAAGTCATAAAGCTTCTAAGCATACAGAAGATATTGCTCTCCTTCGTGCTGGAGATAAATTACCTGGACCTAAAAATCCGCAACACTTCGAGCAAAAGCTTGCTAAAATTGAAGCAGGACATGATCCAAAAGAGTCACATGAACAAGTTTTATAGTTCAATATTTCCTTTCACGTATTCAACATCTTTTCCTTCAATCTTTGCCTATCTTTTTGTTCTTATATATGTTTTCTTGTTCACCTCAATCCTATTTATGACTTTTTTAAAGCGCATTTGTGTTTAATTGATAACCCGTTCGGTGTTGTGGCGATGCGGTTAAGTACTTACAACCATATGTAAGACCATATGACCAAATCTCGCAGAGACTTTTATAAGCACGCAATTTGTGTTGCAGTGTTGCGGTGCTAAAATTTGAGTGTATGACTATCTTTTGAAAAGATAAGCATACTGTTCCTCTCTACGTCTATGTTGCATCATGAAGGTTAATAAGATTTTTATCTTTTTCTTATCGAAAGAATTGTATGTGCTGATGATAAAGCAAAAGGTAAAACTTCAGGCCGTATTGAATATCACGAAGCAAAGCGAACCGAACATCAAAACTATTTTAAAAGTGTAATGACATCATTGGGAGAATTATCAAAAGCAAATACTAATCAAAAACCAACAAAAGAAGAAACTACTTCTGATTTAAATTCTGTTGCAAATTATTTCAATAAAAAGGTAATAAAGCATAATAAAATCATCAAAGATATTCATTCTGGAAACAAGATTGAAGGAGAAAAAACTGTTGAGCATATCACGAAAAAGAGAAAACTCAACTCGGGACAAACAGCAAATCCTCAAGTAGGGACTAGTAGAACAAACTCTTCACCTTAATTATAGGATATATAGGACGTATAATCATACTCTAACATAAAGCACAAGAAATGGATATAAAAAGTCAATCAATGCATCCTGGTCCTAAGAGCGCATTAAACTTAAAAGACTAGTTTCATCCTTTTCTTCGTTTTTAGCGTTTTCTCCCTTTTTTGTAAATAATGTTGATAAAATTTGCATTTTTTTGCCATTCCAATATCGGCTTGTTCTCGGTTGCGTTTAAAGGAGGGCGTTGTTTGAATGAAAAGCAGTGAATTGCATTTTATTAAAATGCAAAAAGGAAAAAAAGCACATTATAAAAGGGCCAATTTTTGCACATTTATCTCTTTTCCTCTTCTCAAACCATGATTAACGTAATCCTGCGTTCTATCTTCTTTCTCGCTCTTATTTTCACATACGTTCAAGCAGTTCATGTCAGTGACGTTAAAGATTCTTATGTCAACATTCAAGTAACAGAAGGTACTAACCATCAATCCCACATCAACATGCGCGGCGGTCAAACAAATGCTGATAGTCATTCGCAAGAACATGGTCATGTATTAAATAATGAACATGATCAATTGCATATACGAATGCCAGATGAAAATAAGGAAAGAACAAAAGGAACTTTAAAGTATCATAAAACGAAGAAAATGTATCATCGAATCGAACGTCAAGGTTATGTTGATGAGCTTCATGCTGAACATAGAAATCCTAATGCACCTTCTCATTCAGGTGATGAAAATCCACGTACGAAATACCTTCAATCAAAAATTTTGGAACATGGTGATAAAATCCAAAAACATGAAACTTTAATCGGGGAATTAAAAGATGGAGTTAAATTGCCGGGCACAAAAAATGTTGACCATTTAAGAGCTAAGAAAAAAATGCCCAAGGGTTATTCATAGACATATTTTGCATTCGGATTGCAGTCGATCATCTTGATGATGATGATGGAGAGAAGAATGAATAAACATGATTATCACCCCTTCTCACCTTTACTTTTTGTATGCATGCACACGCAGCACAGCTGTGACGCGTTTGCAATCCCTCACTGTAGTGTAACGCGTTTGAATAAAATTATGTGCATTTCTGCGAAGAAAGTATGGCCAGTACTATATTGCATCCATCCTTCTTCCTGCTTTTCAATCACCCGTTCATCGTCAAATCGTTGCCATCTTTTAAAGCGATATTTAGAAAAACATGCCAGGCGTATACGGAGGAGATGATATCTCTGCAATCGTTTTGGATATCGGTTCATCTTCTGCTAGAGCAGGATGGGCAGGTGAAGATACGCCTAGAGCATTAATTCCTACCAATTATGGTTGGCTACCGACAGAACAAGAAGAAGAAGGATGTGATGATGATGTACAGATGGAAGGTGTTGAAACAAACGAAAAGAGTCAAGAAGAAGCAAGAGAAACAAATGGTGAAACAGTAAATGGAACTTCAACAAATGGCACCACCACAACCACCACAACCAAAAAGGCAATCTCAGATTGGGAAAAACAGAAACAAAAAGCTGAAAGTAGAAAAAGATTCGTTGGCGATGCAGGATGTGAACGTTTGGCGTGCAAATATGGAAATCGGTAATCCATTGGAAGATGGAATTTTAACTTCTCCTGCTTCTGCATTAGCATTAGCAAGATATTCCTTAGATGATGTTTTAGGATGTGATGCAAGAGAACATCCTCTTTTACTCACAGAACCATCTTGGAATTCAAAAGAAGCGAGGGAAGAATTAACACAATTCGCATTCGAAGGTCTTGGCGTTCCTGCATTTTATTTGGCCAATTCGACCGTTCTAAGTTCATTTTCCGCTGGAAAGCCAACTTCTTTGATCGTTGATATCGGTGCTTCTCAATCTTCAGCCATTCCTGTTGTAGACGGGTTCATTCTACGAAAAGGCATTCAAAGACAGGCTGGCTTAGGTGGAGATTGCATCTCTCGTGCTTTACTGTATGATCTCACCACAGCCGCACCAGCCAACAGCCATCGTCAAGGCGGTTTAGTCGACATTATTCCACACTATCTCGTCAAAAGCAAAGCACCTACAGTTGCAGGAGCTAAACCACCTACTAAGCTACGCGAAGAGAGAATCGAAAACACGACTGATTCATTCAAGCAATTCCAAACAATGCGAATCTTACACGAAGCAAAGGAAACTTTGGCGCAAATTTTGGAAGAACCATGGAACGAACAACAAGCAGCCGCAAGACCTTTACGTAGTTTTGAATTCCCTGATGGATTTAATGATAATTATGGCATCGAACGATTCAGAGCTCCAGAAGTGTTATTCACTCCACAGATATTCGAAGGTTTGGGAGATGTTTTACCTCCTACAGCTTCAGGACAACAATCTCACAGATCAATCATTGATTTAATCATGAGCGCAATCGAATCGACCGATGTAGATTCACGTGCTGCTCTTTTACAAAATATCGTTTGTGTAGGTGGTTCTTCTATGATTCAAGGCTTTAACGATCGTCTTTCGTACGAGCTTGGATTGAAATTACCAGGTCAAAAGGTCAAAATTCATTCACCCGGTAATGTTATCGAACGAAAATTCTCTTCTTGGTTAGGCGGAAGCATTTTGGCTAGCTTAGGTACTTTCCATCAATTGTGGATTAGTAAACAAGAATACGACGAACATGGCCCGAATATTGTTCATACTCGTTGTAGGTAAATAGTCTTATATTCTTATTACGCAAACAACATTTTGGGATAATATAATCTTTTTGTATACTGTGTACATTGTTTGTTGCATTAAAATTACTGCTTCTAAAGATGAGATAGAGTGGTGAATGTTTGGATACATTGGTGCAAATCAGAATATTTTGCGTTTGCTTGTCTATTTATTCAGATTTTGACATTATCTTGTCCCGCTCCATCACTGCTGATGTCTTTTGCTTGACCTTCTTCTTTACCCTCAAGGCTCTCCATTTCCCGTGCTCTTTGTGTCCAAGGTCCTTCTCCAAATGCTACATCCAAAGCACTCCAAACGTTATTTACGTAATGTACCTCCAAATCGTTCAAGACTGGTTTGGGTACATCTGCTTCAACGTTTGGTCTATTTTGACCGGGAAGGATAACCTTTTTAATTCCTGCTCGATGAGCTGCTAACAATTTCTCCTTTAAACCTCCAACAGGAAGAACCATTCCACGCAAAGATACTTCACCTGTCATTGCCAGTTCAGTACTCAATGTTCTTCCGGTGAGCAAGCTAACAAGACTTGTGACAAATGCAACACCAGCACTTGGACCTTCTTTGCCAATCGCACCTTCAGGCATATGTAAATGCACATCACGACTTTCCAACAAATTTGATTTGTTATCATCCGTGATGCCCAATTCGAAGGCTTGACTCTTTAGCCAACTTAATGCAATTGATGCACTTTCTTTGATCACTTCTCCAAGCTTACCGGTCAATTGCAAGTTACCTTTACCTGGCATCGTTGTCGTTTCGATAGGCATCAATGATCCGCTTCCGTTACCCAAATATCCCAAACCTGTAGCAACACCGGCAGGCATTCCTATAGTCTCGTAAAGGCGGTCTTTGTGGTAGACGGGAGGTCCAATGTAGTCTCTCAGGCTCTCAATAGTGATGTCGACTGCGACTGTTGGAGGTACGGCCATTGGCTTTCTTTCTTCAGTAGTAGTTTTTGGACTTCCATCTTCACCGACTGAAGATTGTTCGGAAGATTTCTTACTCTCTTCTGCTGGCACTGCAGAGTGAGGTGGCGGAGGTGTGACCGATTGTGCACTACTTTCGGCAGATCCAACTGCTGCTGTTGGTGCATATTCATCTTGAGTAGGTTTAGGGCTTTCAGAGTTTGGCGAAATGCTTGCACCACCATCTTGAACTTTTCCTTCCGGCTTAGCTTCAGCATTTTTTGGCTCAGGGAATACATCTTCACCATACTCGCGTACAATATTAAATGCGATCTTTCGATACACTTTTTCCAACAGTTTGCGTAATTGACGTACACCACTTTCTCTTGCATAACTTCTCACAAGGAATTCGATAGTTGCATCGGGCAATGTCACGTTGGCATCTTGCAAACCACTGGCTTCCTTTGCCTGAGGAGCAAGGTAGCCACGAGCGATATGCTTCTTCTCCTCAGCTGTGTAACTGCTAACCTCGATCACTTCCATACGATCCAGTAGAGGTTGTGGGATGGTATCAAGTGTATTTGCCGTACATACGAATAGCACTCGGCTTAGATCGACGGGAACGTCCATGTAATGATCCAAGAAACTTCCATTTTGTTCAGGATCCAACATTTCCAATAATGCAGAGGATGGATCTCCGTTATGCCCTCTTCCGATTTTGTCAACCTCATCAATTAAGACCAATGGATTTTCCGTTCCAACCTTTTTCAAAGCTTGAATAGCCTTACCCGGCATTGCACCAACATATGTTCTACGATGACCTTTAATTTCCGCAACATCACTCAAACCACCAACACTGAATCGGAAGAATTGACGTTGTACTGCACGGGCGATAGACTTACCAATCGAAGTCTTACCAACACCTGGCGGACCAACTAAACAAATAATCTTTCCTTGCACTGTTCCTTTTAGCTTGCCTACTGCCAAAAATTCGAGAATGCGATCTTTGACGTCTTTAAGTCCATAATGATCTTGATCAAGAACATTGACAGCGTTAGCGATAGAATAATTTTCTGGACTGTGAACGCCCCAAGGATATTTGTCAACCATTCAAGGTATCCACGAGTGACATTAAATTCACTAGCAGCAGGTTCAAGAGTTTGTAACTTATTTAGTTCTTCATCAAACACTTTGCGCACTTGCTCGGGCATTTTCAATGTAGCTGCCTTTTCTTTGAATTTCTCTACCATTTTATCCTTGCCGTCGGTCTCAATTCCGAGCTCTTTCTTGATTCCGCGCAATTGTTCAGTAAGGTAGTATTCCCTTTGTCGTTTTTGAATTTTCTGTTCGACATCTTTGCTGATCTTGTTTTGTAATTGGGCGTTCATCAATTCTTTCTTAAGTACCAGCAATGCTTTTTGTAATCGGTCGCCAACGTTGAGCGTTTCCAAGACAGACTGTAATTCACCTACTTCACCGCTAGAAACGGCAGCAGCAAAATCAGCCAATTTGTCAGGCTCTTCAAAGACGTTGCCCGATCCTTGAGAGATACTAAAGTTTGCAATTTGATCTCTGAAGAGTGGGTTTAACAAAGCGATGTCCTTAAATACTGCAATCAATTCAGCCTTGACTGCTTTGACAAGGCCGTCATCTTTCTTATATTCTTCCGATTCCAAATTGGTCACATTGACCAACGAGACTGCATAATCTTGTAAGAAAGAAGTTTGATACGACATTCCATGACCAGCAGGCGATTGAGAGGCACTATCTGCGTCATTCTTGTCAGGCACCACACCTGAATCTCGCGCTTCTTGTTGGACATCATGTACCTTTGCAGCTGTCTCTGTGGTAATTTGGCCATCTGCTTTTTCAGATTGAACGCCCTTGCCATCCGGCGGTAGCAATTCATCAATGCGAATTCGTCTGTGTGGGTATAGAACAGCAGTCAAGCCTTCTTCGTCTTCGTTCACATTCGAATTCGTAGCATTTCCACTTTTGCCGTCCTTAGATCCTTTTGATGCGCTCTGCTGAGAAAAGATAGAAGTGATTTGAGCAAAGACACCAACCCGATGAACTTTACTTAAATCTGTGATAACATCTGCGTCATCTTCCTCATCTTTCAGTAGGAAAGCACCAATGTATGGCTGACCACGCTTTAGAGATTCCCGAATGGCAGCGCATACTGCTGGATTTTTTATAACAACTGCTTTGTAAAATCCAGGAAAAAGCGGTCTACGTGTGATAGGTAAGGCAAGCACTTGGGGATAGTTGACGGGAACAGATTGTTTCAAAACCGACGTTGAGTTGGAAGAATTTGAGTTTCCATCAGAAGATGATCCGGAAGGCGCACCACTTCCCGAACTACCTCCAGATTGGCTTGCTGAACCTGCTCCAGAACCGGCACCGGAAGAGCCGGAAGGAGGTCCAGAAGATCCTTTACTATCAGATGCAGATGCTTCAACTCGAGCATCGTCTTCCCGAACAGCATCAACTTCTGCTTCTTCACGTCCTTCATCCCTTCCATCAAATTCTTCTTCCTCTCCTTCTCCATTTAAAGATACTTTTCCTTTAGAGCGAGGCATCTGCAAAGGAGCAAAAGACGAAAGCTCTCTTCTTCTTGCTCGAACGAAAGGTGATCGTGAGGAGAGATGTTGGAATTCTTGACCCTTTGCCTCTTTATCCTTGCCACTTAGAAGAAGGGAGGTGTTGGTGTGTATGAGAGCTCTCCGAGTTTGTAATATTGTCGAACATGATGCGTTGTATGGGCTACCAGTTAGACCTGGAGCTGATCTGATAATAGCTCCATTACGCCCTCTTGCCGCATTTGCGAATCTTTGAGCGGGAATCATGATGTTATGATCCAGCCGAAAGTTGCAGAAAGTCGAGGAAAGTGTTTGCGATGACTATCGCCACTGATAGGATATTAGGATTACTGCCGTTCTGACCTTCAAAGTATACCAATACGATACAGAGAACAGTTTACGATCTTTACTGTTGAGATCGCAACAGGCAGTGATGGTGGTTCTCGTAAATATTTTGAGAGTGTGTACGACTCGGAGGTAAGGCTTTTACGGTTATCTGTTCATGTAACCCGATTGCATGACACTGTTCTCAAAAGGTGGAGAGTCTTCTCAAGGCTAAAAGCACATCTTTTTAAACCCGAATCGCGTTTATGAATGAAAACGCTTACGAAGCCATTAGGCTGGCTTATGTATATAGTCTACACAAGCCTGTTAGAAGAAGAAGAAGCGCGTAGGGGTCGGCCGAAGATTGTCAAAGCATGAAGAAAGAGACTCGGTTAAACAACATTCTGGTAGTCAGCAATTACTGAAGCTTGCATGGAACTTTAACGCAGGCGTAGTCATTAGGTAGTCTCACAGTGCGTGCGCATGTATTCTACGTAGTCTAGCACTAGAAAAGGCGTAACCCTGGCCAATGCATCAATCCAAATGCAGCATCTAATGCAACAATTATTGCTCAATACCATAATTGTTGCTACAAATACGCCACAGGACTTTTCGGAGCCTTTTAAATAAAAGAAGGTCATCTCGTTCTTCTCTTCACCTTCATCCTCTCATTTCAATTTCGTTAGGGTTTTGTTGATACGGCGCCGAATTCTGCTCAGCTTTTTCTTCTTTCCGCTTCCTTACAAATTTTTTGCGTTGTTTGCATTTGCATTATTCGTTGGCATTTAGTACGGCATTTCTTCTCAAGTGTATCATCACCATCATACATATTACAACAACAGATCATTTTCAAACGCACATACTAGCCTTACACTCATTCAATCGCCACAATGGGGATTCCAAAATTCTTCCGATTTATGTCGGAGCGATATCCGCTCATCAGTCAATTGGTAGAAGAGAAACGTATTCCCGAATTCGATAATTTGTATCTTGACATGAACGGTATCATCCATAATTGCTCGCATCCAAACGATGCTGATGCACATTTCCGAATGAGCGAAGCGGATATGTTCTTGGCTATATTCAGTTATATAGAACATATCTTTGCAAAAATTAAACCACAAAAACTTTTCTTTCTTGCAATCGATGGTGTAGCACCTCGTGCAAAAATGAACCAACAACGAAGCCGTCGATTTAGAACGGCGCAAGAAGCAAAGGAATTACGCGAGAAAGCCGAAAAGAGAGGGGAGGAACTTCCGGAAGAAGAAGCATTCGATTCAAATTGTATCACGCCTGGAACGCCATTCATGGCAAGATTATCCGCTCAGCTTAAATATTTTTTGGCCAAAAAAGTTACTGAAGATGCATTGTGGAGGGACGTAGAAATTGTGCTTTCTGGACACGATGTTCCGGGAGAGGGTGAACATAAGATTATGGAATACATTCGATTGGCCAAGGCACAACCGGATTATAACAAAAACGTCAGACATTGCATGTATGGTCTGGATGCAGATTTGATCATGCTTGGGCTACTAACTCATGATCCTCATTTTGCATTGTTGCGTGAAGAAGTCAATTTCGGCCCTTCGAAGAAAAGAAAGGGCAGCTTGGAAACGCAAAATTTCTTCCTCTTACATTTATCGCTATTTCGCGAATACCTAGATCTGGAATTTCAAGATTTGAAATCTGCTTTGCCCTTCGAATTTTCTCTTGAACGCATAATTGATGACTTCATACTGCTGAACATTTTTGTGGGTAATGACTTCTTGCCGCATTTACCAGGTTTACACATCAATGAAGGCGCTTTGGATACTCTTTTCCGAATCTACATGCGTATCTTACCCAAAGCAGGTGGATACATAAACGAGGATGGTGTGTTGAAGACAGGCCGATTAGCGATGATTCTATCGGAATTGACCATCGTCGAACGTGATCTCTTTGAAGAGCAATATGGTGATATTAGCTGGTCAAAACAGAAGGCAAACAAGGCCAAAAAGCATTCGGGAAAAGGAGGAGCAAAAGTAACAATGACAGCTGGACAAAGATTGATGTTCGAGAAGGTCAAAGTATTCTTGAAAGCTCTGCAAACTGAACCCAAAAGTGCTCCTCGAGAGATGTTTTTAAAAAGTACGGCAAAGCAAAACGATCAAATTTTCTTGCAAAGACTGGCAGGTGACTTGGGATTAGACATCAACTTTGACGAGTATGATCCTGAGGCAGATGCTCCGGCGATATCCATTGCACGGAAAGCTCTCTTTGACGATGAAGATGAAGACGAAGAAATTGATCCAGAAGCAATGGCGGCCGTGGATAGAGTCATCAAACGCTACGAAGAGGCAAACCAAAATAATGATGACGATGACGAGCTCGACGATGAGGAAGAAGAAATGCAACGCAAGCTTGCCAAGCGAATTGACGATTGGAAGCGAGACTACTATCGTCAAAAACTTGGAATTGATTATAACAACGAGGAAGAGATGAAGAAGCTCACCTATCGATATATTGAAGGACTGCAATGGGTTCTGCACTATTACTACGATGGTGTCGCATCTTGGGGATGGTTCTACGACTATCATTATGCCCCTATGATTTCCGATTTGAAAGGTTTGGAAGATATGAAGTTCGACTTTGAGCTTGGCAAACCTTTCCGACCATTTGATCAATTGATGGGCGTTCTACCAAGTTTGAGTAATCAACACATTCCTCCAGCTTTCCGTGATTTGATGACAGATCCTAATTCTCCCATTATCGACTTTTATCCTACCCACTTCGAGGCTGACTTTAATGGAAAAAAACAAAGCTGGGAAGCTGTTGTGAAGATTCCTTTTATCGACGAGAAACGGCTATTGACTGCTTTGGACAAAAGACAACCTCTCCTTTCAGCCGAAGAGAAGAGCCGAAATGGTTTTGGGGAAAGTGTTCGATTAAAATATAGTGAATCAAAGGATGAATTCTATGGGTCTTCGCTACCTGGAATCTTCCCAGATATCGCACATTGCAAGGCTGATGTTGGAGTCTTCCATTTACCAACTTTAGATGGCCTTCATTTGGTAAAGGGCTTGTGCGATGGAGTGGGATTGGGTGTCGATGCACTGGCAGGATTCCCAAGTATCAAAACGTTGCCCCATTATGGTAGATTAGGACATCACGGCGTTAATATTTTCCAAAGTGAAAGTCGCAATCAAAGCATCGTGATCAATGTGGAAAATACCTTCGAAGATACCAAAACTGAAGATATCGCATCATCTTACCTCGGCAATCGAACTTTCGTCGGATGGCCATTCCTAACAGAAGGTATCGTAATGGCAGTGTCGGATGAACTTTTCTTGTACGAAGCCAAAGTGGACAAGAAAGGTAAACGCGAAGTGATCAAAACGCCACATGAACCATCCGAATTGGGCGAATGGAAACGTAAAGCTGCCCGAATTGAGAATCAATACAGCAAGCGCTTTGGTGTATTGATTGGTGATGTGCAAGTCATTCTGCATGTACGAACAATGCTCGGTCTAAAGCGTATGGAAGACGGTAGCTTCTTAAAAGAGTACGAGCCGGATATGAAACAGGAGGTAGAACAAGCAATTCAACTTTCCGTCGCAAGTGTCACTCACGAGGATAGGCGATACGTAGAACGTGCGCCGCTACCATTACCTGCTGAATTTCCAGAAAAGTCGAGAGCATTTTACCTTGGTCCGCATGCGTATGGAAGTCCGGCCAGTATCGTTGCCATTTCAACGAAGCAAATTGCAATCGAACTAATCTCTCTCGGCAATCAAAAGCAGGAAAATGAATTGATCCAGAAAGCAGTGCAGAGTAGAATTCCAGAAAATTACTACCCAGCGCATGTTGTTGGCAAGCGACTTGGAATCAGTAGTCTTGCGTTGAGCAAGTTGACCAGTAGCATGCTGGTTGAGAGCGATAGTTCGCGAACTAATATCGGACTGAACCTTAAATTTGAAGCAAAAGGCCAAAAAGTGATTGGATATAGTCGTAGAAGTGCAAATGGCTGGGAATTTTCGGACAAAACTGTTGAATTGATCCGTGACATGAATACTCAATTTCCAGAAATTGCACAAGCTTTGATGGCTAATCGCGACAGAGATTTACGTAGCGCAGAAGATTTCTTTGGAAAGAATGCTTCTGAGAAGATGAAAGCTCTTAAGCAATGGATCAAGGAAAAAGGTGTACGAGAATTAGAGGCTGTTCCTCTATTTGCCGAACAACTTGACAAACAGTCGGTTCATGCCATTGAAAGCTTGATTGCAAGAATCAATCAGCATAACAAAGATAAGATGAAGAGAATCATGCTACGCGGTGTTCCACGAAGTGCATTGCTCAAGCCATCTCATGTTCCATACAGACTCACATCGCAAAAGTTTACATTAGGTGATCGAGTGGTGTACGTGAGCAACACTGGAAATGTACCTTTGTCTTCAAGAGGTGTAGTAATCGGTATTAGCTCAAGCGTGTTGGATATCGCTTTTGATCAACCGTTCTTGGCCGGTACCACTCTGGATGATCGTTGTCGTCCTTATTGCGGTGGCACAGTGCCATTTGCAACCGTTCTCAACTTATCTCAGCCTCAATTTGTTTGCAAAGAAGACCCCTTAGCACCTGCACAAAACTCTACTTCACCTCCACAAGCTGGAGCAGTCAATGGAGAAGATGCAAAGAAAGCAAATGGAAGTGTTAAAACGCCCCAACATCCTTCTGCCCTTCAACGCACTTTAATATCAAGCGCAAATGTAGAGGCAGCAAAGAAGGCAAAGTCTATCGCAAACGGACAAGCTAGAGCAGCTGCTCAACAACAATCTTACCGACCTCCATCCGGATTCCGACCTGCACGTCCTACCGGTCCAGCAATTGGAACACGTGGTGCTGGATTACGATCATTGGGTCGTGATGCTATCGTAGGAAATGGAAGAGGCAATGTAGATGCAAACGTACCGTTTGCAGGTGTAGCAAGCGGTCAAGCAAGACCAAGACCACATGCTCCCCGTAATGGCGCAGTTGATGCTGCTTTGAACCCACATTTGGCAGCTTTGAATTTGGGTTTGAATGGTAATGCCCAGCAAGGCAGAGGTGGCGGTCGAGGAGGTGGCTTCGGCAGGGGAACCGGAAGACCATTCAATCATCCTCGCGGTCGCGGTAGAGGTGGATTTGCAGCTGCAGATCAGTAGATAACGGTTTCAAATGACATCCTATGTATCTTACCTTATTTCATCAAACAATGAATTGCTCTTCTTTATTCTTTTTTTTTTTCAAAAACATGCTAGTATACGTTAGATTTGTTGCAATAAAAGTACAAATGATTAATTCTTTTTTGTGTACAAGGAAATTGATTGACAATTTTATGTCATTACGTAGAAGCCGTTGGACGATCTATCGTTGACGCAGGTCGAGGCTGACTATTGTTGGTATTTGTTGCAGATGAAGGTTTGGGAGATATGCCGTTCGAACTTTGTCCGATCGTGTTTTGGGATTTGGGAGAATTTGTGTTGGATAATAAGTTTGTATTCGAGCCATTCTTGAGGAGAGATTGACTCGGTGCAGGCGAATTTGTTGATGCACCATTCATTTTTCCATCTCCGTTCACTTTTGCTGACGAAGGTGGGGCTGTCCAACCAGGTGGAGTTCCTGTGCCATCCCAATTAGGACCCAATCGATTTGCTTCGCGAAGGTAACCTTCTGATTCTAAAAGGTCATAAACTTTTCCAACTTTATTCACATCACATTTGAATAATTGACGAGATTCTCTTCGGCTAAACTTGCCTTTCCTACGAACGAATTCAACAATTATATCCTTTTTCATCAACATAAACACTTGAGGTTGAATTCGTACAACAGAACATAATTCTTGTTCGGCCCTTGTTAATAAATTGAGAGAAGGATGTGAAGATAAATCCAACGGTTTTGGTGGTTTACGTGCAGCCTTCTTTTCACCGTCTGCAGGTGTAGCTGAAGAGGAATGATTGACAGAATTACTTGCTTTCTTCTTTGGAGGAGCTGCTACTGCAGCAGCTGAAGGTAATTGAATCGCATTTTCACTTCCATCGGGCGTTGCAGTTTCACGAGCTGCCGCACGTCCAGCAGCAGAGCGTGGTACAGAACCAATAGCTGGAAAAGCAGCTAAACCTCCTTCTGCTGCTACTGCTGCACGGCGAGCACGTTCAGCTTGTTCGGTGTCAAATTTAGCAGCTTCGGTTAGATTGGTGATTCCAGCTCTTCTGTACATTTGCAATTGAGCAGCAGCTCGTCTCAGTGCATCTTCAAAGCATAAACCATTGTAGAAGTCCTCAAAATCCATCGTCGTTTGCATCTGTGCAAAATGACGAACTCGATTGAGTAATTCTCTTTCTTCTTTCGGCCTTCTACGTTCGGCTGCAATGGTGCGCTTATAATCAACCAAATTTCGTTCAAAGATAAACTCTTTCCTTCTTCCACGACGATCTAAACGTTCGTTGTAAATGTCCAACACCATCAATTTTAGCTCCAAATCTGCTTCTTCTTCATCCCAATCCGCTGCACGATCATCTGTGTCCGCAGGTGCACTAGCAGCAACACTAGCGGCATTACCGTTTGTGTTTGCTTGACCATTTGTTGTATCCCCAGCGTCACCACCATCTACAGTTGCGTCCATCTGACTTTGATCATTGTCTTGATCGTGTGTGGTTTCGTCATCGTCGTCTCTTTCATCGTCTTGTCCATCTTCATCTCTTGTTTCATCTCCGTCTTTCGTCTCATCTTGATCGCCATCCTCATCTTCTTTCTCTTGATCGCCCATTGTTGTATCTCCTCCTTCAGCCCCTTCCTCTTTTGTACCTTTGTTACCCCTTCCACTTAATCCTGGCCCACCCCGACCATTTCCCTCCATTCGTACCCTTCCCTGATCCGCTTTCCGTCCTAATGCCTCCATCTCACTCGGTATTATTTCACCACCATATCTATACACCTTTCCGAATTCCATATCCTTTACATAATTTTCAGCATCATTTTCGTATTCGACTTCAAACTCCAAACGACCAGGCATGAAAGTTGCTAATTCGCTGTGAGAAGTAGGCGCACTGACAAGAGGTTTTGGTGGCACTGGTTTTCCACCTTGTGATTGTGTAGAAGGCGCTGAACCTCCGAAAGCTGCTTGTCCAGATCTTGCATCTTCTATCCTCTGTCGCTTTCGCTTTTGAAATTCTTCTGCATCTACGCTGGCTTTGAAGTCAGGGTTAGGGCCAACGACTGGAAGTAGCTTTCGCTTCCCTTGTGCATCTGGTGGTTGGGCAGAGTTTAAAGTGGAACTAATTGCTTCCTCTGCTCTTCTTTCTCCATATTCAGTGCCATCTCTACCTTCAACAAATACTTTGATGTAATGTTCTTGTACTTCTTCTTTCGTTCGATTACCAATATGATCGGCTATGTCTGCCCAATTTCCGAGACCATATATCTGAGCTCCATCTATAAGTAACAATTCTTCATCTGCTCCCCAATCATCGCAAAAGATTGGGTAGGCATGCTGTTCAACCACTCTGTAATCGTGCCATGCTTTGTGTGATCCTGATTCTTGTCCTTCGAGAAAGCAAGAACAACAAACATCATACGAATCTGATGCTCCTGGAGGAAAACAAGTTGCACACGATATCCGTACTGTACTTGAAATATCTAGTCCACATACATCACAATGATATTGCACTCCAGATTCAGCAGCTCTACTACTACTTCCACCGTTACTCTCTTCTTGCTTTGCAACTGGCTTATTCTTTCGCCTACTGATTGTCATTTTCGATATAGCAAGAAGCAGGCAAAATACTTGCGTTCGTCAAAAGATCGCCTTTCAAGATGTTTTGATCACTGCATATGAAATTGCGGTTTAATTGTGAATGTCGTTAAAATGAAATTATGGGCGGAGAAAACCTCTGAGTAGTCGATATGACGGTAATGTTGAAAAGTGGAGATCAGAAAATGCGGAGAAGATTGATATGATACAGAACAAACAATGGTATTCTTGCCTAACAAAGATAAAAAGCTGGTCAGATATATACCCTGTTATCACCTAAACCTTCCAAACTATACGAAACGATTGCCTACTCAATGTCCGTACTTCTGATCGTGTTTAGTGTTGTGTGTATCTAGATGATCGTGTGTGATGTAGTCTGCGCGATGTTAAATTGAGAATCTATGCAATTAAAAACGCGCTACAAATTGATGCAGGGGATAACGCGCCCAGACAAACCGGGCGAGCGGGCAAGAATGAAAATAGAGGCACAAAGCCAGTGTTGAACAAAGCTCTACGCATAGATTCAGAAGACTATTGTTGTTGTTCACGTGCAAAAAAAAAATAAGGTCAACAGGGTATGCAGTTGTCAATTATTTATTTAACACCAGGAACAAAAATGTGGCGTACTGAAGCAATACGGAGTTGCTTTAATTACGTATATTTCTAATGTAGTTGCTTAACTTTATCTCCGAATTCTTACAACCACACTTGCTTTACCATCATTCAAGATCCATTAAGATGGCTTCATTTTTAGGTATGTATACTTTACAGATTTATTTATTGCAATGTCGTACGACTGAATACTAACATAACCGCATTTAATCCACCTATTTTTGATAGCTTCTATTTATGGAACAGAGCAAGACAAAGTCAATTGTTCGTTTTACTTCAAGATTGGTGCATGTAGACATGGAGATAGATGTTCTAGAAAGCATATTAAACCACAATATTCTCAAACGATTCTCGTATCAAACGTATGGCAGAATCCGAAATATGCAAACGTTAACGTGACTGATGCTAATAATCCAGCTGCAGGTCCTTCTACTCAAGAAGTAGAAGTGAGTGAAAGTGAAATACAAAGACAATTTGACGAATTTTATGAAGATTTTTATGTGGAACTTGGACAATTAGGATCTTTAGTTGAAATGCACGTTTGCGATAATGTTGGTGAACATTTGATTGGAAATGTGTATGCTCGATATGAATGGGAAGAAGATGCACAACGTGCAGTTGATGCTTTGAATGATCGATGGTACAACAAAAGGCCTTTATTTGCAGAATTATCTCCTGTAACAGATTTCAGAGAAGCATGCTGTCGTCAACACGAAACAAACGATTGTCAAAGAGGAGGATTTTGTAATTTCATGCATGTAAGAACGCCAAACCGGAGATTATTAAGAGATTTACAACATGAACAAGCGATGGAACAAAGGATAAAGAAAGAAGCAGAACGTAATAAATCTCGTGGTGGTGGTGGTTGGAAAGAAGAAATTGGAAGTGGAAGAGGAGGAGAAGGAGATTGGAGAAAAGGTGCAAGTGGTGGTGATTGGAGATCAGGACAAAATGGTCATGCAGAAGATCGAAGGAGGAGTATTTCACCTGTGCCAAGATAAATAGCACATTTTGTACTTTTAATCAATTGTATTTTTACTTTGTCCTTGATCAAGATGTAGCATCAGAATTGCTATCAGTAGAATGTGATGAAGTTGCTGCATGTTGACTCTCTTGCAACTTTTTTGCTTGTAATCGAGTTCTTGGTTGATCTTTAACGGAAAACTTACTATCAATTTTTAATCTTTTTGCAACTTTTTCCATCTTTTCCGCTTTTTCAGCACTTTTACCGTGAACGTAAAAAGCTATCTTTAGCATGAGATTTATAAATCACTTGATGATAAGGATTATTTGTTGATCCAATTTTATCAGAATACATTACGTATAATTTTGTATGATGTTTTTCATTGCGACGTAAGCCTTTTGCAAATTTAGTTGGAGAATGATAGGGATATTTTGATGAAGATCCTCCAACCTCTTGATGGTTATTACTCGCTGGTGATGCTGATGATGAAGATCTTGATTTGGGTTCTGATTTTACACAATGACCAAATTGAATCAAAACAATTGAAAAGATAAAGGTAAAATATAAAAGTGCAAAGGCATTATGATAAAACATTATAGACAATTTAAGAAGTTTGATCTTTCTTGTAAGGAGAAGACATTTGATCAAATTGTTTGACTATAAATATTGTGAACAGCGGGGCGTTCCGATCATAATTGAGTAAAATGACTTGACAAATGTGTACGAATCAAGCATTTCTGAAGCCGCTTTTGCGTTCACGGTACAGCCATATGCGTATTTCGAATTATCATCAGATCATTTAAGAAAATGCATAATCAGTCAATATAATTGTCATAAAGGCAAAGTATTCTGATGATAAAAAGTGAAATAAGAAAAGGGGGGAAGGCAGGTATTTATAAGATGACTATAAGAAAACAATGAAGAAGAAAACACAGGCAGCAACTTAAATCATTGAGTCTTTTTCGCCTTTGAACGTAAGCTATAGCCAGATTGTTTGCTTACAACAGTGTTTTGTCCAGCAGTTAATTTACGTACTTCATTAGACATAGGCTTCTTTTGAATTTTTGTACTACGTGGATTTGGACGTAAACGTTGTAATTGTTTATCTTCTTTTGAACCTAATTGTTTAGCAAGCTTTTCAAGTTTAACAACATTCTTTTCACTTTTAATAGCTGCTTTTGTCAATTCTTGCTTCTTTTTTCCAGCTTCTTCTAATTCAGCATCTGAAGCTCCATAACGTCTAAGATAATTTGCGCTTAAATTATGAGCATCTAAACGTTGATAGAAGGCTTGACTCTTAAAATTTTTGCGTGCTGCAACAGGATTTGCATGTGCATTGTATGGTTCGTCTTGACCACGTACTAAAGTGGCAGAAGCATTACTAGATGATGTTGGGAATGATGGACGAACACATTGTGTCACTTGGACAAGCATTTCAATAAGAAAGAGTACTTTAAAAGTTTTAAGGAACATGTTGGATGAAGATAGAGAGAGGGGGACTTTCGAACGAAAAAAAAAACCTTTATTTATACCTTACATTGCGTATATGAATTCCAAAGAGACACGCAAAAACAACACCTCGGGGACATAAAAAATGAGCAACTGAACATTTCTTGAGAAAAAGTCTATTGGTCACCTTGCATATAAACGGTGGGGCTAAAAGTACATTTGAGTATTGGGTGACGGTTGTACAGGATTATATAAATGTTTGTTTACTTGACCCGACTTATAATTTGTTCATTTAATTGTTCCAAGGCATCTCGAGCTTCACTTTGGGGTAATTGTAAAAGAGCATCACTTGCCAATCGAGCATGATGTTTTGCTAATTCTGTCGTTCTTTCAAGTCCTTTTGACTTTCGTACAATATTAAGAGCATATTCAACATCTCCTTCTTTGGAAAATTTACGTTTTACCATTTCTCCCAATTGCTCTTTTGGATATTCTTGCCATGCAAAAAGGACTGGTGCAGTTGTTAATCCTAATCGTAAATCTGCTCCACCTGAAGGTTTTCCGAAAGCGGCTGAAGTGGAACGAAAGTCTAAAAGATCATCAACCAATTGAAATGCAATACCAACATTACGTCCAAATGTATATGCAGCATCTCGAACATTCTTTGCCATCAATTCTGCTTCTGAACCACAACCACTAGCACGGATAGCATCTTCACCAAATCCACCCAAAATTGTTGCAGCTCGAGTGGATTTACCGATCAAAGCAGCTGTCTTTAAATAAGTCTTTTGTAGGTAATGTTCAAACATAGCTTCTGAAGGTCCATTCACATTCACTTCATTCGCCTCTGCTGCTTTTTCTCTTGCTTCTTGTTCGGCTGGTGAATTCCAAAAAGAGGTAAAAGCGCTTTTATGTGCTGATGGATGAGAATTTGAAGATTGTGCTTGAAGTTGCATAACTTCACCTTCGACTAAATTGGCAATAACAGTTGCCAATAATTCCACCACTTCGCAATTTCTAAGTCGTGCTAATGCAACACTGGCACGAGCAAGCAAAAAGTCTCCTCCTAAAATGCTCAACTTATTTCCAAACGCTGAAGGAGCCGAAGCGGTTCCTCTTCTCATTTCCGAATTGTCAATCACGTCATCGTGTAAAAGTGATGCAACATGAATCATTTCCGTTATTTCAGCCAATCTTCTCTGGGTTGGTAAAATATTTGCATTTCCTCCTTCCGTTGCCAATCTTCTCATTTCCTCTGTAGCTGCATCTCCTGTGGCGGGCATTTCCGGTAATTTTCCTTCTATTCCTTCCATATGAGGATTGAAATCGTTCAAAACATCTTTTGGACTTAAAGGTTCATTAATTCCCATTTCGTGTTCTACAGCTTCAGCAGTTGGATTTGTTCCCTTTTGTGTTTGAGCCATCGATCTTGCCAAAAGTTCTGGCCAAAGAGGACTATGTCCGTTTGTAGCTCTAGCCATAAGTAAAACCATTAATGGACGAACATGTTTACCTTCTGCTTGAAAATAATATTTGGCAATCGTGTCTAAAGAAGGATGTCCGCTTCCCAATAAAGAGCTAACATTACTGCGTAGTGAAGATAATTCTTTTCCTACTAATTCTAGAGGATCTCTAATGATTGGCTTGTGTGTTTGATTTGAAGATGAACCAATGCTTGATGGAGGTGGTGGAGGATTTTGTGCTCCTAATAAACTCTTTGCCGTTCCTACTACGGATGACCATGTTCCCTGATATCTCTGTGAAGATATTGAAGGAGTTAATTGAATTCTACTTCTGCGTATCGTTGAATTAGTTATGGTTGCTCTGCTGCCTCTGATTAGGCTACTGCTAGCCATTGTTGCCATGTGAGCCAAACAGAATGGTTCCAAAATATTAAAATTGCGAGTGTGTGGAAGTAGAAATGTTAGAATGATCAACACTTTTTTCCAACAATATACCTACGGGAACGCTCGGCTGAGTGGATCCACTTTAAAAAAACACGCATGCGTATCGGACTTTCTTCTTAAAATTTAATCTGACTAATTGAAATTTTCTTCAGGGCTTGATTTATGCGTTCTCGGAAGTTAGGGTCCTGTTTTAATCGCGTTCAATTCACTTAAGCGTCGATCAAGCAATCCAATCAATCAACTCGCACTGGCCACAAACGTCAAAAATAGACTTGATGCTTTGACATAGACTTTCTCCCATCATCTTCACATTTCAACCTTGATCAAAATGACTACTTCACTGGGCCATCCTACACAGGAATGGTCCAGTTTGCAAGATGTATTTTATCGAAAGTCAGAAATTTATTCACTTTCATGGGGAATAGATGAATTATCGGATTATATCGTTGCATCAGCAAAGAATGGAGGTCTTTTAGCCTTAGCAAGGGATCCGAACAAACTTGTTTCATTAGGTAAAGCAGCTCTACTAAAACCAAAGATTCATGTTTATACAAGTGCAGGACAATTGGTTGAAACATTACCTTGGGAAGCATCTGATAGAATTATTGGTTTTGGATTTACATCAAATGAACAATTAGCAGTCGTTTTGGATGAAGGTGATGTTCGACTTTATACCCTATTTTCTCCTTGTCCTTCTCCGCCAAGAGCTGGATCAAATAATGCTACTTTTGATGTAATTAGACCTGTAGAAGCAACAAGTACAAGCTATTATGTTCAATATTCGCTTGGACAAGAGGCTACCGATACGGGAATCGTGGATGTGCGAATGTGGCCCGAAGGTTTGGTTGCTTTGACTGGAGGTGGTTCTTTCGTAGAATGGCGTTTCCCGATTCGTAATGCTGATAGTGATTTCTTAGATGCACCGTCTCATGCTCAAGTATTGCCTTCTCTACCAAGCAACACTTTAGCTTCTGGATCTAGACCATCAGCCTGGAATATTGTTCCACCCGAGAGCTCATCTTCTGGATTAACACAATTACTCGTCTCTCCTACGTCTTCGAATACGGTGTTTAGCATTGATTCAGTTAGCGGCTCGACGGATATGCGCCTCTCTCGTGGTCCATTTTCCGCCATTGCTCCTTCGCCAAACGGTAATTTACTCGCTTTGATGACAGCAGACAATGTCTTGTGGGTGGTCTCGTCTGATTTTCAAAGAAGTTTGAGTGAATTCGATGTAAAACAATGCGAAGCATACAAACAGCCAACAGAAGGTAATTCAACAACCAATCTAAGGCAAATCGGAATACGTCAAATTGAATGGTGTGGTAATAATACGGTGGCTATCGCTTGGGATTCCGAGATTGTGATGGTTGGTCCTTTTGGAGATTCAATTCGATACTTTTATGCTGGAACAGTTCAGATGGTATCAGAATTGGACGGTTTACGTATAGTCTCTTCTGATCGACTTGAGTTCATTCAAAAAGTCGCTGAATCTTCCAATCAATTTTCCTTCCCGGATCGACGCATTCATCTGCCATTTTATTCGATGCTTCAGAACAATATGCAAAAAAGAGTGCAAAAGCAGACGAAGGTATTCGGGCAATACGTAAAGATTTATCTTTGGCTGTCGATACATGCTTAGAAGCTGCCAGTATGGAATGGGATTTGCAATGGCAACGAAAGCTTATGCGAGCTGCTACATTTGAAAGTCATTTATTGACGCTTTCGATCCTAGTGTCTTGGTGGATACTGCAAGAACTTTGAGAGTTTTGAATTCTGCAAGACGGTATGATGTCGGCTTGCCTATCACAGTGGAACAATATCGGGCTATGGGAGCGGAGCAGCTTATCAAACGATTGACAAATCGAAATCATCATCTGTTATCTCTCCATATAACAAATTATTTATTCTTGAGACCTGATTCTGTGCTCAAACATTGGGCTCGTGGAAAGATTGCACGCTCAAGACCAGGAGCAGGAGCTTTGGCACAAGGTGCAAGTGCAAACGCAGCAGACGATGAAACATGCAGAGCGATTGTGGCCAAATTTGAAATGCAACCTTCGGTAAGTTATGCGGAAATTGCGAGGACAGCATGGAATTCCGGTAGACCCAGATTGGCAACAAAGCTGCTAGATCATGAGCCTAGAGCGGTTGATCAAGTACCTTTACTTTTGACAATGCACGAAGATAAGCTAGCATTGGTAAAAGCTATTGAAAGTGGTGATACAGATCTTGTATATCATGTACTTCTTCGACTTAAATCACAACTTTCCAGAGGTGACTTTTTCAGATTAGTACAAGCGCCGATTGCAGATGCAAGTGCACCTGGATTGGTAACTACAGATGGAACAACAAATGTACCATCACCTAGCAGTCACGTATATCTTGCCAGTAATTTGCTGGAAATTTATGCAAAACAGGAGGATGTGGAATTACTGAAAGATTTCTACTTTCAAGATGATCGTCGAACGGAAGGAGCATTACTTGCCTTGGAGAGAGCTGCTAAAGATAGCGATCTCACACAAAAGGTGCAATACATCAAAGAAGCGCAAAAATTATTCGGCGAAGAGAAGGATAGAGCGCTGGAATCGAAATTATCGGAAGAATATGTTCGTTTACTCGGCTTTCAATCTGCTCTGGAAAAAGAAGATGGCGGTCGAACAAGATTTGTCGGATTAAGTGTGAATGATACAATTCGCACTTGTTTGATAAAAGATATGTCAAAAAAGGCAGAAAAAGTACGTGCCGATTGGAAAGTACCTGATAAACGATTTTGGAATATCAAAATATCCGCTTTAATCAGTGGACGTGATACTGATGGACTTTGGGCTTTTGCTAATTCCAAAAAGAGTCCAATCGGATATCAACCTTTTATCGCTCAATTAATCAGTGCAGGATATGTGCAAGAGTCGTTGCGATACGTATCGAAATGCGCAGCTGATAAGACGGATAAGAGCAAACTTCGATCGTACCTGCAAAGAATACCTGCTCCAATCGCGAATCAAATAGCCGATCAATTGGGCGATTCATGATTCCGCAAATCTCTATCCTTGCATGTAGTCACTATACCTGGCTGACCAATGAGATCATATACCCTGTCTTTCGTGCGATTGCGTTAAAAAGTTGATTATTCAGTGTATCTCATTGATATTATGATGATAGGAAAGTCTTTATCATATTCACTTCTCACTTCCACCTTCGCTTGAAGAACCAGAATCAGAAGATTCCTTTCCGCCCTTATCTCCACTGCTACCTTCATCAGCCTGTCCGATAATGCCTAGCCGTAAAACACTACTGGTTGCTCTAACTTCTCCTTTTGCTCTATTCTCATGTGCTTCTTTTGCTTGACGAGCCAAGAATGTATCTCTAATAGTCTTCATACGTTCAATCTGTGAGTGAATTTAAGAAGAAGAAAGTCAGTATCAGTCGCAATCTCAAGAAGTATTCAAAAGAATACATACCTCTTTCTTGTGATGTAGACATTCCAAATAATCATCCTTTTGTGCAATACATTCGCTAGTTGAATCAGCTTGTGCGTAACATTTTTGGAATTCTTGCCAATGTGTGAAACAACGTGACCGTCCTGGACAAGGAGAGAAATAAGGTCAGATGAGTGGTCTTTTGATGATTGAATCTATCGCCATAATTAAATACATACCACCTGAGAAACCGAAACCAGACTGTAATGAGAATTAAGCAAAAGAGGGATAAGATCAGATTATCGTAAGTATTCCATATGTATTGGCGGATCCCATTTCGATCAAGATACTTACTGCCATAATTGCTCGTATTTGTTATGGTGCGATGTCGAGATGGAGATGAGATTGTGTGTTTGTAATGAATGTCTAATGCCTTTAGCCTAGTCTATGCACGCACCATTACGGCCTAACAGCCGCCGTGCCAATCAGAAAAGAGATGCTTAAGCGTGCCAGGCATAAAGCTCAACACGCCTGAAGCTTGGAATATATGCCGTGTGTGACGCGCCTCAATTTAGAAGAACTCATGGGACGCTCTGTGCTTGCAAGCATTGTCCCCCTTCTGGCCTTGCGCACACACGTGATTTTATTTTATTCTTCTTGGGATTACTTGCGCGCACCCGCAGCTTGGTAAGGTTGTTTCGAAGCCATCACGATCGTAAGCCTGTAAGTAGCGATGAAGAAGATTTAAAGGTAGGATCAATTTGCTGACTGTCGATCATTTTCATTTTAGTAAACTGTTCGCCCTTGTATCCGCACGACGAGATCATCGGTGGCTACTATCCTAATCAACTTTTAAAAAAACAACACTTTTTTCACCAAATTAATCTTTCAAAATGGGTATCTCTCGTGCTACAAAGGAGGCTTGGTTCGTCAAGTTGAACGAATTGCTCGACACTTATCCCTCCATCTTCATCGTCAATGTCGACAACGTTGGTTCCCAACAAATGCACCAAATTCGTGCTTCTTTGCGCGGAAAGGCAACCGTTTTGATGGGTAAGAACACCATGGTTCGTCGTGCATTGCGTATGGTTATGGCCGACAAGCCTCAATTCGAAAAATTGATGCCTTTCGTTAAGGGAAACATTGGTTTCGTTTTCACTTCAGGTGATTTGAAGGACATCCGTGAAGCTATCTTGGCTAACCGTGTTGCTGCCCCTGCTCGTGCTGGTGGTTTCGCTCCTGCTGATGTTACCGTTTCTGCTGGTAACACTGGTATGGAACCCGGTAAGACTTCTTTCTTCCAAGCTTTGGGTATCCCAACCAAGATTGCTCGTGGTACTATTGAAATCGTTTCCGATGTTAAGGTTGTTTCTGGTGGTACCCGTGTCGGTTCTTCCGAAGCTATGTTGTTGAACATGTTGAACATCTCTCCTTTCACTTACGGTATGAGTGTTGTTCAAATTTACGACAACGGTCAAACGTTCGGCTCTGAAGTTTTGGACGTCGAAGAAAAAGTTTTGGTCGAACGTTTCCAATTGGGTATCAAGCAAATCGCTGCTATCTCTTTGGCCCTCAACTACCCCACCATTGCCAGTGTCACCCACTCTCTCGTCAACGCTTACAAGAACTTGTTGGCCGTCTCATTGGCAACCGACTTCGAATTTGAAGGTTCCGCTAAGGTGAGTATCTCTACAATGATCGAAATAAGATGGGAATTGGCGCACACATGAGAAATGGCCCAAAAGATGGCCAAAATTTATCACACTGAAAATTCGGATCAGTCGAAATGACCAATGACCGAGTAAATGGGGTCATGCAATGGCTCCATCACTTATGCTGATGGTGCATGCAAGACATGTTTGCGCTTAGGGAGGGAGAGAATATCGAAGAGAACTATTTCCTCGACGAAGTATAGATTGCTGACATATTTTTTACCTCTTTACTCTTACAGGCCAAGGCTTACCTCGCTGACCCCTCCGCTTTCGCTGCTGCTGCTCCTGCCGCTGCTGCTGCTGAAGAAGCTGCACCCGCTGCTGCCGCTGCCAAGGAGGTTGAAGAAGAGAAGGAAGAGTCCGATGACGACATGGGCTTCGGTTTATTCGATTAAAGAAACACTCATTTCGATCTTTTACTCAAGACTATGCGATCATGCATATTCTCCTATGTATTGCTAGCTCATTGCGGTGCGTAAAAATGCGATTTCATTCGCTCTAAGATGACTGAATGAAGAGGTTATGATTAGAAAAGAGGTGACGGAGAGAGAGGTTGACATCAATGTGGACTAGTCTGATTATGATTATGGCTGTCTTTTTGGCTTTGCAAAACTTTTCTGGCCGCTGAAGCACCATCGTCTAATCGGAGGAGAGGTGCTTTATTGATGCTTTTCAATTGTTGATCCTTGCCGGTATGAGTAGGGTGGATAGGTTCCATTTTTGCCCAATCAGCTAAGCTTTCCTTTGAGTGTCTTTTTGGTGAAATTTGACGTGGTTGTGGTTGTTGTCTAGGAGGAGACGATTTATCTTTTATCACAGTGGTCATTTCGCTAGCTTTTTCGGTACAATTTACGGTGATAATTGCAAGAAGAAAGATGATTAAAAGATGAAGTTGCATAATCGAATAATGTATACAAATCTTTCTACAGAAGATGGGAGTCGAGAAAAAAAAGAAAAGAATTTGTTGTAATGGCAATCGGTTAAAGGCAGAATTGTCAAGACGCGAATCAGCATAGGGGCGTAAGGATGAATGCAAATCATTTTGGAATTATTGACGTTCATCTTTTGGCTTTCTAGGACTTTTTGATGATTTGCCCGAATCTTTTCTGTTCTTTGGTGATTCGGTCGTTCTACTACTTTGCTGTGTTTCAGCCGGTGGCGTTTGTGCTTTTGGTGTTGAGGTTGTTCTTTTCCTCGTGCTAGTTTCACGGGGCTTTCCTGCTCTAGGCGGTTTAGCTTGTGTTGCCTGTGTTACACTTGTGTGTACTTCAGAAAGTACAATCTTTCTTTTTGTTGCTATATTTGGATTATGATGCTCAACATTACTTGATCCGATACGCAATTGTTTTGAGGGTGTAGTACTTGAATGTTCTTCTTCTTGGATTTTTAATTCTTTACGCTTATTTGAAATTGCCATCTTGACTTTTGCTCTTATTTCTTGTTCGCTAAGTCTTGTTTTGGCTTGTTGTGGACTATGTATAAGCTGCTGTTGTTGTTGTTGATGATAAACAGGTTCATTTTCTGTACCATACCAAGCAAGATTAAAAGCAGTTTTTTCTTTTTCAAATTCTCTTTGATGTATTTTATATTTTGTTGAATCCATTAAATTATGAAGTTGATTATCCGATCTCCATATTCTATCTTCTGAAAATTTTGCACTATCAACATGAAATTGTGCACGTAAAAGTGCTTCCATTGCTTTACCACGATTTGGACGATGAGGAGGTTGTGAAGGCTGATTTGAAGGTACGTCTTTACCTTTATCTGTTTCTTTTTCACCTTCTGAACTGTTGACTGATAATGTGCTACTAAAGCAAATAGAAATAAATATGACAACATTGCATAAAAATGCTAAAGATTTCATTTTGGCTTATTCGATTTAAGAACAAAGATGATTGATTGAAATGCAGATAAAAACCTTCTGTTGCGTAAAAGTTATATAATAATTTTTTCAATCAAATCGTTGGCACAGCATTGTGTTTCAAGTCCAGCAATTGCATATCTCAATACGAATTCGTGTACAACAACATCTCTTGACTATAATTTAATGTCATCGTTATCATCATCCCCCCTTTCGAGTGTTGCCTCGTTCCTGTTCCTAACTTACTTACCCCCTTAGCGTTCTTTCATTAACCGGGTTTCCTTCCGTGCCTAAGAATATCCTGTCATCGGGCTTGTCTGTCGTCTAGCAGAACTCGGTCAACTTTATTAACCGTAAAACCGCTTAGTTGGTCTAAAAGTGCACGCACGCGCCCTGTGTGGGTCTCTCTCCCTTTTCCCGGTGTTAAAAAAATAATTAAACTCGGCTCCAACGCCAAAAAAAGACAGAGGTCATTCACGCACTAAACCCCCAACAAACGTGCATTAAATGCGTACAATACCGTACTTCTTGCATATGAATTTCATACTTCATTCTTGACAACATTTTGTTTTTTTGAGTTTTGCAATCCACCTACACAAAACTTCCTAAGAACAACAATCACCTTTGACTACCAGAGTGTTCAAAGCTCATCAAAGAAAAACATCAAGAATAGAGGGAGAGAAATACGGTCAGCTTCTAGTCTGGATTTAAGCTAGAGCATATACTCTCTCCACACTTCAAAACGTCACAAACCCAACCCAAAGAAGGGGATCTCTTGGCAGGTAAACAAATACGAAAAGCCAAAATAGAGGTTCCAATAGGATATACGCTTTTTTGAACGAATATCCTGCACTTTTTAATTTTCATAATCAAACTTTGTTGGCACTTATGTCTTTTTGGAGTTCAATAATCTACATCATGTCGGCTGCGACAAAGTCGCTTACATATGGCGCAGGAGCTTCATTTTTGGTTTTAACGTTACTCTCACCTAGATCGCAAAGGGCAAGGATGTATTTGAATGCATTATTGTATGTTGCATCAATGGGAGCTTGTTCGTTTTTTGGTGTTGCGATTTCACCTTTTAT
>JASXTE010000535.1:0-38983 GCA_030280995.1 Hemileia vastatrix | reverse complement strand
AAGATGGTTTCAAATTTCATACAAAAGTTCAAGCTGATAAAGCACACGGAATTGAAGAACGTGAATACGCTTTCGATTTAAATTTATTCGATAAAATTGACGTTGAAAATAGTAAAATTTCTCAAAACGCAAAAGCTCTTTATCTCAGTTTACGTAAAAAAGAATTAAAATTGGAATATTGGCCACGTTTAAGCAAAGATAAAATTAGACTGCATAACGTTAAAACTGATTTTGACAAATGGGTCGATGAAGATGAACAAACTGGAAACGTAGACGATTTTGGCGCTATGGGCGACGGTGGAATGGGTGGCATGGACCCATCAATGGCCGGAATGGGAGGTATGGGCGGTATGGGAGGAATGGGTGGCATGGGCGGAATGGGTGGAGCTGGCGGAATGGGTGGCATGGACTTGCAAGCCATGTTGGCTCAAATGCAAGCTGGAGGCGGTGCTGGAATGCCTGGCATGCCTGATCTCTCAGCTATGGGCGGTGATGGCTTCGGAGAGGATGATGGCGACGACGAAGATGATGAAGGCAACCCAATAGATGCCGTCGAAGGTCAAGGAAAGGCAGAACCTGTGGAAGAAATTCAATCGGAAGGTGTAGCAGCAAAGGATATTGAAAAGGTCGATTAAGCGTCCATCATCATCTCGTACATGATCTGTAAAAATGTCTTGTTCTTCTTGAATTCATCATCGTAATACCATCTTCTTTAATGAACATTTTGTCTAATAATTTAAAGCAGAACTTAACAAAAAAATTCCTCTTTACTATCTACTCAAAAGTCAACATAGGTCAGATTGAATGCATGTATTGACGTGAAGAGGACGTAGTCATCGTACGCAACCTTTTGCACGGATAACATGAGTTTTGGTAGGTGTGTGTATGTATGAATGCATATGGAAACAAGAGAGACACAATGATATGGAACGCTGCCGTGAATCCGTAAAAGATGTTTGTCGTAACAATGGGTGCCAAACCGTATCAATTGAGAATAAAGTACAAATGAACGATAGTATGGCTTTTAGTTCTTGCGACGGAAAGAGCAGCCTGGTAGTTGAGAAAGAAAGGATAAAAAGTCAGAATCGTTGCTAGATCTCGATCAGCAGTACTTCGCTTACTCACCCTCTGTCAATCGTCCCTTACCACCGGTAGGTTGGCACAAAACTTGTGCGCATGAAGAGCAAACGACAACGGTTTGTGCGTGAGAGAAGACGGTTGTGATAGCGAAGCAACCAGGGCACTTGACGTCCATGAAGAAAGAGTTTGGGTTTTGCACCAAACGTTTGAGTTTGTGGCAACGAGCTTGTTGCTCGGCAGATGGGTTAAGAAGATCAACAGCGAGAGTCTGAATAAGGTTGAAAGAGAAGAGATTGAAAGTCAGAATCTATGTTGCAGGTAGAACAATTGTGAAGGGCGTATGAGGCAAAGTGGTATCGTCGAAATCGAAGGACAACCATTCTCGCTAGACTTGATATTCTTCCTACACAAAAGGGCTGCAAATCGGCCGATGGAACGTTAAATGCGAGACTTTGAGATATGGCAATCGCTTGAAACCTTCAGAATTGGGAGATGCATTGAATCGATACCTTGCAAAATCATGGCGCAATCTTGTTCATAAATCTTCCCGCCACAGAATACTCCATCAATACAGCTTCTCGCAACATAGGAAGTCGCCTGTATTTCAACGTCATAAATCGTCCTGGAGAAATGATGATGTCCTTCGCCCGCCAATACTATCTTCCTGACCCATCTCAACATCATTTAGAAACTTACCATACTGGGCAATAAAATGTGACTGCTTGGTGGTTAGATGAAAAAGATTCGAGGATAGCTAAGCTTAGCAGAAAGGGCAAATTCTACACGCGCGCAGCGCTAAGCCTAGACCAGAATTCGCAGACGACCTTTTTGGTTACACTCAAAAGCCTTAGATTGCGCAACACGAGGGGAGCTTGCGTAAGATAAGTCACGTGCAATTCTTTGACAATTGCGGCATCAGGCGGCAGAACAGTCAATTGTTTAGAAAATAGTAGCGCAGGCTTAATCTTGCGCGCAGGCTCTTAGCGGTAGCACAATCGTATGCCCACAGCAGCACACAAAGTTTACCTTAACCCAGCGTCAGCCCCTCCGATACAGATTTTTTAGGCGAGGCAATCACAGCTCTCTTTCCACCTTCATCGTTGCGACAAGGAGCCTCAATCAGCACAAGGTAAGCATCGTCATGATGGCGAAACAGATGAGATGATCGAAGATGGTCGAAGAGGGGTTAATCAGAATGAAAAGGACCGACTTTGAATGGGTGGGATGGTATCGTCAAAAGGGTTGAAAGTGAAAGTGAAAGAGTTTGCGCAGCATAACACTGGCGAACATGGAGCACCAATACGAACGACCAGACGACACACGTATGCACCTTATCCTGCTTCACCTTCTTCGATCGTCATCATCTTGGTCAATTTCACTAAAATCGTGTATGAACATTCACTAATCCCATTTCTCTCTCTTTGCACAGTCATATCGCTCGCCATGGTCAATCTCCGTACTCAAAAGCGTCTTGCTGCCTCCGTCTTGGGCGTTGGTAAGCGCAAGGTCTGGTTAGACCCCGCAGAACAAAACGACATTGGTAACGCCAACTCCCGTGCCAATGTTCGCAAATTGATCAAAGATGGTCAAATTATCCGTAAACCCGTTGTTGCCCACTCCCGTGCAAGAACTCGTGAACTACATGCCGCTAAGCGTCTTGGTCGTCACACCGGTACCGGTAAGCGTAAGGGTACCGCAGAATCCCGTATGCCAACAAAGGTTATGTGGATGAGACGTCAAAGAGTTTTGCGCCGTCTTTTACGCAAGTACCGTGAAGCAGGAAAGATTGACAAGCACTTGTACCACGAACTATACATGAAGTCAAAGGGTAACGTTTTCAAGAACAAGCGTGTGTTGATGGAATTCATTCACAAGGCAAAGGCAGAGAAAGCTCGTTCCAAGCACATCGCCGACCAAATGGAGGCTCGTCGTTTGCGCAACAAGAACATGCGCGAACGTCGTGCAAACAGATTGGCAGAGAAGCGTGCTGCCATTGTTGCCGTCGAATTGGAATCCGAAGAGAAGAAGTAAGGAAGATCAGAATTGGGTTGAAGGATATTGGGGGTCGCCACGGTATGGCGTTGTTCAGTGAAAGAGGCAGAGCTGCAATCCAAAAGTTTTATACACCAAAAGCATACACTACATTCATGCATTCAAGTCGCATCTTTTGTCTCTCTTTGTGATCATTACAACAATATTCTCTATCGATTCGGACCTTTCGTCAACATTCTTTTTCTGGTTCTTTATTCTGCATTCCATCATACATTGTTACATCATGTTTCCATTCATGGCATGCCTGTATTACACACACACACACGTTTCTAAACGATCTTGTCACTATTATCTGATCTCTCGAGATCTTCTTGGTAGATTGATGATCGAGTGTCAATTCTACTCGATCTCATCTTTCTACTTGTTCATCATACGCATTACGCACAAACTACATACAATCATAGCATATGAAAATGAGCACATATGACCCAAAAATATGTTTGAAGCGAGAATAAGAACATTAATTTTGAAGAAAGATTAAGATGTCCGCATACGAGCTTCAGTCACAAAGGTAGAAGGAATATTCCGTGGAGTTTGTTGTAGCCTCAGGGATATACGTGTGAAATGACTCTTTATGATGCCAGCTTAGTGGCATCTATCAGCTTCCCGATTACTAGATCTTCATTTTGGCTGCTAATTTAAAAAGTCGAGTACGTAATGCAGCTACTGTACAAATGTTCCGACTCTTTAACTTATTTCAAGCAAGAAATTGATTTTTTGATCAGGTTATGTACGTTTCCCTCACAGATCAGCTGAGGATGGTAGAAAATTTCTTTAAGCAATGCATTGCGCTGCGCTTAAAGTATGATCTGATACGGATAGCCTCGTTCATACCGCTCTACGTGCACGCTTTTGACGAGAAAAAAAAAACATAAGCCAAACATGCCAATCTTTTTCTTTGTCTTAACCTGGCGGCAGATGAAATGCCGTAAAGACGAAGTACGGACGAGTAAAGGAAAAAAAAAACAAGAAAACGCGCCACGGATATTTTCATAAGGGCAGGAACAGTAAAGTGTCCGAGTGGTGCGTTTTTTTTTTCCTTTCAATGCGTGAAGGCTAGCCTTTTGGCAAATTGTCAGCCCACCAGAAAGCAAGGCAAAGCACGCGTTAATGCCGAATACGAGAGACTCTTAACCGTTGTTACGCTAAACATTCTTCTAATTATAATTACACGCAGAAGTTTTAAAGTTTTTTAACTTTTATTGAAACAGTGATTTTTCGCCTTTTCAAGTTTTAATAAATGAGAGAATGAGTGCGTACAAACGCTTCACATATAACAAAAGGCTTGAAATTCTTCTGTGCCCAATCTCCGTCAGTTCGCCGACGGGTTATAATATTTGTTGATCTTGTTGTTAGCTGTTTTCATTATTTTTTCGTCATCATTATCATCATCATCACCACTACAGCTTTTAAATCGCCTTTGAGGAAGAGACCATCAGAGGATCTTCTAGTAGCATCATTCGTTCATCATCGCTCTAAGCTTAACCTGTCAACACGATCTCCAAGTTGATACACGTCAAGATCAGATAAAGGTCTAACTCAACTGATCAAGCTTTTCTCATTACTGGAGCTCTCATTACGTATTCTCTTGATTCTTTCACCATCCGCCACAGAAGGATAATAAATATCACCAAACTCCGCTCATATCCTTGCCACAACTCTCTTTTGGAAACTTCAATCACGTAAATATACACGCGACACTCTTGCCACTTTTTCTTGACAGATAAGCAAGATGGATTTCGTTTTACAGATGGCCGATGATTTGGTCTTAGACCGTTTTTGGGCATGGGCTGTACCCGCTCTCCCTAGATCATTAGCAAACGCAGGATCTTCGCATCATGCTATTTCAAACACTATCCGCTCTTCAAAGGTTGCAGGTGCAAGGCCCTCTTCTAGTACAATCTCAAACTTTACTTCTCATCTAACCAATGCTTGGGCAAACAATGCAACAAGCGGCATGGAAGCTCTAGACGGTGTCAGCGCTTGGGGACGTGATCATTTGCTTCGTCAATGTTTATCTCTATATGCAATCACCTTTTTGGGTATCCTCTTGCTATACTTCTCCTTTGCTGGATTCTCTTACTATTTCGTCTTCAACCATGATATGAAGAATCATCCAAGATTCCTCAAGAATCAAGTTAAATTGGAAATTCAGTGCTCTTTACGCGCTTTCGCTCCTTTGGATTTGATGACTTTACCTTGGTTCATTGCTGAGGTTCGAGGTCATTCGATGTTGTACGAAAACATTTCAGATTACGGATGGGCCTATGCAATCTTTAGTGTTCCTTTCTTCCTCGTCTTCACAGATGCATGCATTTATTGGGTTCACAGACTAGAACATCATCCAAGATTGTACAAGCACATCCACAAGCCGCATCACAAATGGCTCGTTCCAACTCCATTTGCCTCTCATGCATTCCACCCATTGGACGGATACGCACAATCTCTACCTTATCACATCTTTGTGTTCTTGTTCCCTCTTCACAGATTTATCTATATCGGATTGTTTGTGTTTGTTAATTGCTGGTCAATCTTGATTCATGACAGTGATATGATCTGCAACAGTCCACTAGAAAAAGTGATCAATGGACCTTCTCATCATACCCTACACCATCTCTACTTCAACGTCAATTACGGACAATACTTTACAGGTTGTGATCGTTTGGGAGGATCGTATCGGGCACCCAAAGCTGAAGATGATCCACTTTTGGACGTAGGAAAGGAAGTAAAGAAATCACAATGATCGTGAAATGATGGAAAAGCAAGAAAAATTCTATTTTTTTTTCTGGTATGGATGAACGGACAATCAACTCTCGTTATATGTAGACAATCATATGACAATTTTTCCCACGTATTTTACTGTTTCAATGTACGCATCAGCAATGGAAAGGCAATGTAACATACACTCGTTTAACTTCTTACTGCGCCAATCTTTTTCGCTATGTTCTTTCTTGGGATTTCAATGCAACTCAAGCTTTCTGTGTACATTTATACCCTCTTTCCTTTTATCTTTTCCCCCTTTCAATTTGCTACGATCGCGGGCAGCCTCATCCATACTCGATGCTCTTGCATGCCTAATCATACAATTTATATACTACTACTACTACTAATCTATCGTATTGAGACAAATTTAAACAAATTTCTTTAAAGGCAAAATAATGATTCCATGAAATAGTTAATTGTACATTTCCACTCAGGTAGGTATCAGCGTGCAGCAATATCGCACAATTTCAAAACAACTGTCAAGACCAAATCCAAACTAGTTGTCGGTTGAGTGATTTCTTCATGAACACAAATTACTGCACGTTCACATGATTGTCTTCCTCCAGGTCCTAAAAAGAAAGCTGAACTGGAAGGAACATGAGACAATAAGATTTGTTGAGCTCGAGCATGGGTAGCAGCCATTTGAGCAACAGTTCGTTTGGGTGGAGGAATTGCATTCGAATTCGCATTTCCGTTGGGTCCCCCAGAAGCAGAATTTTCTGAATCTTTTGTTGATCCATCAGAAACGGCTTGAGTAGCATCTAATGCTGCTTCTACAACTGCATCCCCAAATCCTTCTCCTTCTCCTCCCATAGCATTTTGTGATTTGGTAGAAGCTTGCTGTGTAGCAGATGAATTGGCTTGTGCTTGAGCTGCCGCTGCCTTACTTGAAGGTTCATCAGGCCAAAATTTCACCTTTGCATCCGTACACCAATTTCCAACTTGTTCGTGAGATAAAGAATGAACCATATTATTAAATACGCCAAGGATGCTTGACCAATATTGCGTTCGAACGATTTGTTCAAACACACGTAACATTCCACGTCGAAAAGTCCAACCTCCTGAAAGATTAAAAGCTTCATCAGCAATAGCGAAAATGCAACTTAACAAATTATCCAAATCTGCTTGAGATAATTCAGATGCTGGACCTGAAGTGGGTATATTGACCGAAGAGGGTAAATTTTCAGCAGTAGGCGATCGGTTCAAAATGGGAGAAGATCTGTCTTTACCCGAACCAAGATCAGAAGATCGAATCCTTCTATGAGTTTGCGTCGTATCACGACTAACTTGTTCAGATCGTGGCCACTCATTTCCACGTATACCCAATCCTTGCCTCACTTCCTTCTCTGGCCGTGCTCCTTGAGATGGTCTTGCTCCAATCGGCAAATGTGCCAATTCAGGTCCTGCTACTCCTTCGAACGTGTCTGATCTTGATGGCACTGGTGTTGGTTCAATTTGTCCATCTCCTAATCCTGGCACACTTGGTGCCAAGCCGACTGCGGTTCGTGTTCCTTTTTGAATCGTGTTTACCATTCCACTTGCAAGGTTTCTACCCAAATTTAAACCTTTATTTAATTGCAAACTTTCCATCAAAGCTCCAATTCGATCAGAATTTTCCGCTTCACTTTCTCCTGACCTTGCTTTATCGACAAAATATTGTACCGCATCGCTTGTCATATGAGCAGGACTTGTGAGTAAATTCTGCAAAAATGCTTCAATCTCGCGTGTCAAGATTGCACTTCCTTTTCCTTTTCCTTCAGGCGGAGGATTAGCTAGAGGAGGTAAAGAAGTTGACCTATTCAATTCTTCTCGTAATTGTTGAAAATCTCTCCAATTACGTAAAAGAACAAATCCACCTGATTCAGATACCAAACCTTCAACAGCAATCATTACCTCAAAAGAGCGTAAATCAACATTTGAATTTGGTCGTTCTGCATTGGGTGAAACATCTGTCACTGTGATCTCGAGTGTAGGTTGAGATGCTCGTCTCGGTGCAGGCCTTTGAAGGCCTTCTCGTCTTTGTGGTAGAGGCGGCGGTGGCATTGAAGTGGAAGCCACGCTAGCCTTACTTCCAACATCATTTTGCGGAGCTTGTTCAACTACTTGAGGCGCTCGTGAAGTTGGTGCCTTCATCGGTGGGCTAGAAGCTGGTCTAGGAGGATTCTTACCTTCAGGTAAAGGGGCCAAGCTTTTTGTAGGTGAATATACTGGACCAGAGAACAAACTCGAATCTGTTGATGAGGTAGCATGTGATTGCTTCTTACGTGGTTCGTATGCCAAGTCCATACTCGATGTTCGTGTCAAATCAGGTGGCCCTTGCACCTCTCGCGAAAGTCTTTTGACGTTTGGTCTTTGTTCGGATGCGAAAGAGGATCTTGAGGGTGTATTGCTACCGCTATGAACGGTTGAGCCAGAGCGGCCTCCAGTAGTACCTCCGCTAGGTCTTGTACAAGTCTCTTTCCAGAAATACTCATAAAGACCTGTTAATCGATTCCAGAGCGATGTCTCAACCGGACGCAAAATTTGTCGCAACGTCAACTCATCCGATTCTTGTAATTGATTTAAAGCACCAACTAATGCTTCACGTAATGATCGTCCTGCAACACCATCATCAACGTCTGACAGATTGTGATATGCTTTGGACAAGATTCCATATGCATCTTCACGAAAGATTTCGTCATTTTCCATATTCGAATCCGACGGAACAAGTCTCGCTAATGCAGAAAGGCCAACGTGTAGTTTGAGTAATGCTTCCCCTTCACCTGGTGCAACAGTTGCTGCTGAAGGAGGGCTGAAGAATAAACTTCTACTTGCCACTCCACCTCTTTCTAAGAAATTTTCAAAAGCATCTCTCAAAGGTGTGAATGCATTCGAATCAGGCTTGTTGGATAGGACATCAAACAATTCTGGCGCAGGTGGAATGCCACCAGAGGCTGCACTAGGTGCTCTTGATGGTGGACGTATGCTCATATTACTAGCATCCCCTGTTGGTGAGAGTGCAGACATCACTGTTGGACTTTGTACAGATTTGCTGGTTGAAGCGCTCTCACTCTGCGTTTGAACGCTTAGAGATGGATTGTTCTTGCGCTTTTCCGGTGTTTCTGGAATGGAATACCCTTGTGCTTGTGCGGAATTCTCATCAGATGGTTTCATGCTATCTCGGATACTGTTTGGTAGATTCATCCCTTCGTGTGCTTTCGGTGGTAAGTTCATAGGCATCACATTATCCCATGCATCCAAGCTAGCTTCTGATACTTCTGAAGGTTGCGGCAAAGTCGACTTTCCTTTTCCCTCCTGAAAGTGTGAAGTGAGATCTCCCGATTGAAGCGAAGAAAGGTGTGATTGATAGTCATTTACTTCTCGAAGTGTTGGTGAGGTGATCTTTGGTCTTGATGCCGATTGCATTGGCGTAGGTGACATCATAGATGGTGTCATACCGCTTTTCGACAGTGGACTCGGCATCGTCATAGCCTTCGGTTGAGTGGTTAATGGCTCTCCCGAATGGGCTGTCGGTTTGCTGCGTGCGACAGCAGGCGTCTGTGGTGCCTGAGAAGCACTTTGAGGAAGAGGCGGAGAGAAAGCGGGAACGGCTTTACGATTTCCAGCGAAACTTTGTTGAGTTTCTAGAGACGGCTTTGGTGATGAGCGAGCGGCCATTGGTACTACATGTGCTCCATCACGAGCAGTGTATCCATTTTCGTTTGGTATATTCTCTTTTACTGCATTTCTTTCTCCCCATGCTACAATTTGTTGATTGATGAAATCTGGCTCTCCGATTCCACAAATGGCATTCCAAATTTGCTTGCAGATAATTTCTCGTAATAATGTACGCAAAATATCACACTTTCCATCTTCCAACCTTGCATGTCGTACGAATACCCGATCCAAAGCTTCACGTAATGCTTGTATGCGTGTTTCATCATTGGCAAAGATTGGTGCCCGATTTGGATGTAATCTTCGATAACGTAAAGTGACCAATAAGACAGATGCGGCAGCCAAAGACAACTCTGCTAATACATCAGCACTTTTCATATTCTCTGTTGCATGAAATAAGCTTCCGATTGTATGATCGATGCTATACCGTACTTCGTTTGGGAAACTTGAATCTCCAAAACTGTGATAATTGTACCAAGTCAAAATGCAATCCCTCACAATTAGCTCTTCTAGGTCACTTATTGGCGTTCGCAAACTTGCAGGCATCCTACGCAATGCAGCATATGCACCCGACCGGTCTAGAGGAGGTTTTGTGGTAAACTTTTCTTTGCCAGACGCCTCTTTCTTCTTGCTGGTTTTGCTCTCCAAAGAGTTACCATTCAATTGTCGAATTATTCGTGCTGGATCAAAAGGCGAATATAATTCTTTCTTTGATCCTTCAGGTGTGCCTTTAACATCACCAGTGTTATCCTGTTCCTCCTCCTCCTCCTCCTCCTCATCATCATCGATCGGCCTGAGTTCCAAGAATGTTCTGACCCAAGGGTTGAGCAACAAAACAGCCGAACAAACCGGTACAAAGATTAGATTTGACCATCCTGAACGGGCAACAACGGCAGGTAAAATGACACTCAAAGTTGTAAAAAGAGCAGAAGAGGAAAGTATAGGAGAATTTTGTGGTTTCTGTTTATCTACTGCATTTATACCTTGCTTTTCCACTCCTTCGCTCTTTTGATCGTTTTCTTTCTTGTCCTCATTTTTGGGTATATGTGATGAGCTCATTTCTGTATATGTTGTCGCTCTACGACCGGCGCGGGACTGTTGTTGTTTGGAAAGGTGATTTCCGGATCGGTTGTAAGAATACGAAATCGATAGAAAAAGCAAAGGATTAGAAATCGATTTAGGGTATATGCATCATCCAGAGAAAGTGAAATTTTGTTTGATTTATGTTGATGTTATGCCATATATATATATATATAATATTCTTCTTTTCCTCACAAAAGTCGTTTGAATTCGTTATCGCTATTCTGTCACCCTTTCTTTTGGGTCGTGGAGGTGGCTTTGAGGAGTCCGAGTTTTTCACCCCGCGGCGTTTTATTTTGTGGGCAAGCCCCCGCCAGCGCTATGACCTCAACCTAAAAAAACGCGGGTACGCTTATGTAAGATGGGGGCATTTCTTATATGTACTACCAAAGAAACACATCAAAACAGTTCTTCTCGATGAAACATGTATGTATGTACTATATGAATCATATACTTATATTTTAGCATATAAATAAAAACAAATTACAACAGTTCCTAAGCCTGCTCTACATCTAAGAGATTATGCCTGCCGTTCAGATGCAACTTATAAGCTCCCGTGACACCTGCATTGCTGATCAATCTCGGAGATTTCTTTTGATCAGACAAAATTAAGGTACAAGACAATTACCCGAAAAGGTCTTTCCCGTCTTCTTTAAGTATACTAGAACTTATGGCTTGGGACCATAACTTTTAACTGATTGTCATTGTAGAAGAACTGCATTATTCTCCGACGCGATAGGATGCATCGAGAGGAGTAATCGGAACTCCTATCCGTGAATAGCAAAACAGCAAGCAAACCTACGGTCCCAATCAAACTTTACTCAAGATCATCCTCAACGCCAACTTCTTTCTATCAGTAATCGCCATGATCGTATTCGATTTGCGGGAAAGCGGAAACCGGTTACGGCGAGCGGAAGACGCCTTTTCTTTTTGTGTTGAAATTTTCGGTCATCTAATCCGCTTCTAAAGGTGCTGGAATCCGCGCGTCAATGGCTTGCTTGCTTTGCTTTTTCGTCTAGACATGCAAAACGTATAAAAATAAGCGTGTAGACCGTGTGAATTTCTGCAATCGAAAAATTCCATCGAATTAGCAGCACATTGAATTAAAAAAAAACCCTTGCTACCTAAAGCCACTTACATACATTTTGTACACGCGACTTTGCATTGTCTACGCGCAGTGCAAGGCATCAACGCGAGCATGTGTTGCGCTGCGTACCTTAAACAATTATTTTTCTAAAAAAATTCACGCGTTGGTATGCAAAAACGGCACATTTGCCCCGATTGAACTCTGGCTTAGCGTGTCCAAAAAGACGGATTGAGCGAGATGTTGATGTTGTTTGGGCGATTTTGGCAGGCAAGCAAGCTGCGTTTGCACAATTTCTGCACTATACAAGCGTACTTTTGACCGGAAAAAGTTTATTGTTCAAGAAAGCAACAAAGAAAAAATTCAACAAAAAAATGTTCGAGAGGTACACAAACACACACGCGATCGAAAGCATGCCAAAGTCAGACAGGACGAAAGAGGCGTTTAGGGATTGGAATGTATACGAATGAGAACCGAAAGAGAGCCAAAAACTTTAAAGAAAAATTCAAGATGAAAGTAAGAACGGCGTACGGAGGATATTCTCCGGTTTCCGCTCAGATATGTAAAAGAGAGATCCTTCTTCTCAGTGTGGAGTGTGTTTGTTGTTGTTGTGGATGCGATCAGACAGGTTATCGGAGATATGTACTGTTTGTATGTATGTATGCAATTCATGCATCTTACCTCAAAAAACTTTGAATTATTTTTCTCGGCAGGTCCGCAATCCGAACGTGTTCATGCGCGGATTTGTTGATCTTTTCTTTTTCGGGCCGCTTTTGAAATATAAATAACGTTCATTCGTTCCTCTTTCATTTCTAAAACTCCTTTCTCCTCTCCACCAACATACGAGTAAAGATTGACAATCATTCCTCGAAAAGGTGCAATTCCACTCAAGAACATTCATACAAAATGCTATCAAACACACCTCTATATGACTTTACAGTCAAATTGTTGGCACCTGTTGTGCCTCATTTACCACAAAGTGTCATGCAATGGGAATTAGGAAAAACTCCATTGAGCGATATCAATGTTGTCGTGGCAGCAATGATTACCTATTTGGTCACAATCTTTTCCCTACGTGCTTATATCCGTAGCCTCAAAGCTCAACGTAACGGTGGCTCTCCTGCCGCATCTCCAGAAAAAGGTAAACGTGAACCTCCATTGATCCCAAGCTCTTACATCAAATACCCTTTCTTGGCACATAACATCGCTTTAAGCGTCGGATCTGGATGGCTTTTAGCTTTGATGTTGGAAGAAATTTTGCCAATCGTTTGGCGTAATGGACCATACTATTCCATTTGCAGCCCTGGTGCATGGACGATGCGCATGGAAACATTCTACATTATCAATTATTACATCAAATATTGGGAATTACTCGATACAATCTTTATGGTCTTCAAAGAAAAGCCATTAACATTCTTGCACGTTTACCATCATTCAGCAACCGCATTATTGTGCTATAGTCAATTACAAGGAAAAACTTCCGTTTCTTGGGTCGTGATTTGCTTGAATTTGGCCGTTCACGTTTTAATGTATGCTTATTATGCATTAACATCAATGGGAATTCGATGCCCATGGAAAAAGATGGTTACAGTTTCACAAATCGTTCAATTCATCATTGATTTGTTCGTAGTCTATTTCGCTTCTTGGAATTATTGGGCATACCATAAATGGAATATGCCAAGTCTATCGTACGGAACTTGCTCTGGTGAAGAAACTGCAGCTCTTTCAGGAATGGGCGTTTTGAGTAGTTATTTGGTCTTATTTGTCATCTTTTACAGAAATACATACAAGAAGAAGCAAGCTGGTGTTAGTGGAAAACCAGCAGCTGCCGTCACAAACGGCAAGGCAAAATAGATCTCCTCGATACACTCTCTCGGCAAATACCCTCTGCAAAGGTAAAGAGGAGGATGGATTTCAACACGTCATTCACTGTCTCTCACTCGCATCTTTATTGTTCCTTTTTTTTAAAGCAACCTGTACTCTTATATACTCAATCAATGAGACCTGATCAAACTGCAACTTCTGAAGCATGCAAAATTATCACACTACGTAAGCTCATGTCAATATCGCTCAATTTTGTTAGAAAGCATAGATGTTGCAATAAACTGCTGTATGCCATTTTGAATTTATGAGATAGTACAGACTAGGTCACGAGACGTATAAAGTTAATCCTTCCATCTATTCTCCATCAATATTGTGTTGCTCGATCACATCATCAATTCTAAGAACAGCACGGCAAAGTTGGGTTGCCAGTAGCAATTGTTGTCTCTTCGATACCAAAGGATCAAATACTCTGCATCTTTTCATATCATTATCACCTGCTCCCATGCAGTCGATTCCCAATTTAGGATCATCTTCGTTAATTTGACGACTCTTTACTTCAGCCAATGTTTCAATAGGACTGTAACCGGAGTTTTCTGCTAATGCAAGTGGAATCGCATCTAAAGCAGAAGCGAAACTCCTCATTGCGTATTGTTCTAGAGTTGCAATTTCATCAGCCGCTTTGGCGACGGCAACCGATCCAACAATTTCCGCTGCACCTCCTCCATATACGACTCGGTTGTCGCGAATCAAGTTGCGGACAACACAAATGGCATCATGCAAAGCACGTTTGGCTTCATCAATAATCATCTTATTGGATCCACGCACAAAGACAGTGACCGCACGTGTGTTTGCACATTCCTCAATAACCAACATACGATCGCGAGTGGTACCAAAGCTTACTTCGCGCACAATTCCTGCTGTTCCAAGCTTATCCGGACTTAGATCTTCGAATCTTGGGACAATTCTTCCGTTTGTTGCGATTGCTATCAATTCAATTTCTGGACCGCCAACCCATCGAACAGCGGGTAAATCATGTTGAAGTAGCAAATGATTTGCCTCATCATCGAAACCCCATTGGCAAACAACCATATTGGCACCGCATTCTTTCACCCGCTTGATCATATCTTCGAATGTTTTCCTTTCATATTCTTGTAGCTTTTTGTATTCTTCAACGGATGTAATGTCAAGCTTGTGCTTCGTCTTTGGACGTGGTGGCTCGAATGGGCATGTAAGAATTGCAATCTTTGCATTGCGCACTTCACGAGGCATTTGAGGGTGAGAAAAGTCCTTGTCAATAACCACACCTTTGACTAAAGACGTGTCCTCCAAAGAACCTCCCATCTTTCCTTCCACTTTGATCAATTCAAAATCGACATCCTTACGTTCCAAATCAGCAACAGACAAAACTGAATCGACTGCAATACGTGCAAACTTGTCAGAAAATTGGGAAACAATCTTACTGCCCAAAGAAGTTTTTGCGGTCTTCATCAATTCTGTTTGCTCGCCTTTTCCTGCTCCGAATTCGACCTTGTCAGCAACTTTCTCTAGCTGATCAACAGCAACATTACAAGCACGTTCGTATCCATCAGCGATTCTGATTGGGTGAATTCCACGATCCAAGAGGGATTCAGCTTGTTCCAATAGCGCACCTGCCAAAACGACTACACCTGTTGTTCCATCACCAATTTCATCATCTTGACTGGAAGACAGTTGAACCATTAATCTTGCAATTTGAGACTCTAATTCCATATTCTGCATGATCGTTGCACCATCATTTGTGACCTGAATATCTCCATCTGGGCTAATGAGAATTTTATCTAATCCTCTAGGTCCTAAAGATGTTCTTACAATCTGTGCTACCGTTCTTGCTGCTGCGATATGATTTTTGAGAGCTTGAATACCTTGTGCTCTTGTTTTCTTTCCCTGTTCACGTACAACGATGAATGGTCTCCCATACTCATCTTGAGCATAGGCTACTTGTGGTTCAGCCATGATTTCTGTGAAAAGGTTAAGGGAATGAGCGAAAGTGTTGATCAGCAGCAAACATTCTTCTCGTAAACGACATTTTTTTTGTCGCTAATTCTATTCAGAAGAAGCTTAAAGATGCTTTCAGTAGCGCGCCGGTGCATTGGCTGCTTTACGCGTGGAACAATAACATACAAGAATCTTCTTAGAAGCAATACAAGTTGAGCGTCCGTTATTTGTATTCAATGAATACAATTCTTTCATTTCTATTCAGGGCCGTGCGCGCTGTTCCATGCCAGCCAGATCCCCAGCGATAGGTGTTCAAATGCACTGCACTCCACGGGCACAGCATCCTTCGCATCCACATCGCATAATCCAAACCTCTGATTGACGGTCATCTTCATCTACAGCACGACTCAACCTTTCCGTCTCTTAAAGTGCACTTTGAGCCTGTTGCTGGTCGCTGCTCATCATGTCGCATTCCAACGTGATCATTATCGATAATGGTACCGGTTTCACCAAAGCAGGATGGGCGGGAAATTCTGATCCAAGTTTTGTGTTTCCAACAGCAATTGCAACTCGTAGTTTAGCCGGAGGAAGTACGACAAGTTCTTCTAGACCAAATGTTCCATCTAAACCAGGAGGTTTGGGTAGCGGAGGAGGTTCAAACATTGCTTCAAAACGTGGAATTGATGATTTAGACTTCTTTATCGGAGATGAAGCAATCGCAAACAGTAAAACATATCAAGTTGAACAGCCTATCAAGCATGGTTTAGTGGAAAATTGGGATTTAATGGAAAGATTTTGGGAACAATGCTTCTTCAAATATTTACGTGCAGAGCCAGAAGAACATTATACCATGTTGACCGAACCACCACTTAATCCTCCAGAAAATCGTGAACAAACAGCAGAGATTATGTTTGAATCTTTCAACGTTAAAGGATTGTATATTGCCGTTCAAGCAGTTTTGGCCTTAGCAGCCAGCTGGACGAGTAGCAAAGTGACAGATCGTACATTAACAGGTACCGTCATCGATAGTGGAGATGGTGTAACACACGTCATTCCAGTCGCAGAAGGATATGTGATCGGAAGTGCAATCAAGCATATCCCTTTAGCAGGTCGTGATATCACCTATTTTGTTCAACAACTTTTACGTGATCGTGGAGAGACAGCCAACATTCCACCAGAAGATTCAAGGCGTGTGGCAGAGCACATCAAGGAAAATTATGGTTACACATGTCAATCGATCTTGAAAGAGTTCCGCAGATACGATGCTGATCCATCAAAGTACTTTGAGAAATACGTTGGCACTCACTCCGTCACTGGAAGGCAGTATGAAGTTGATATCGGCTACGAACGTTTCTTGGCAGGAGAATTATTATTCCAACCTGAATTGTTCTCGTCTGATTTCCTAACACCTTTGCCAGAAGTTGTCGATACAGTCATTCAACAATCTCCCGTCGATGTTCGACGTGGCTTATACTCAAACATTGTTCTGTCAGGAGGAAGTACGATGATGCCACATTTCGGTCACAGACTACGTAAAGACTTACGTGAAATTGTTGATAAAAGAATTGCGGCATCAGAAGCAGCAAGTGGAGCACGATCTTCCGGTTTGGACGTGAACGTGATCAGTCATTCAAAGCAAAGATATGCTGTTTATCATGGTGCAAGTTTATTGGGCTCTTTACCTACTTTCCCTTCTTTCTGTTTCTCAAAAGCTGATTATGAAGAACATGGACCGGGAATCGTTCGTCGTTTCAGCGTGTTCGGAACATCTGGTTAGAGTTTCATAGTATTGCACCTTTTGGACTTTGCACAATGATATAAAGAATAAAATGCACTTTGTTGTGAGGATGAGCACTGTATATGAATATAAAAAAAGATATGATAAGAGTGGTAGAAAAAAGAAGTCGAAAAAGGGTGTGGTCCTAATTATCCATCCATAACTCTGGTGGAGTTTTTTGCAATCGAGCTGCATGTGCTCGGGTAACAATACTCTGCACACGATCCATAGCATATTGTCTTTCACGCTTCTTTTCAGCTGGAGTACGTAAAGATTTTCCGGTATGTAATCGATATTGTTGTTGTTGTTGTGCGTTTGCTTTGTTTTGTTCAGGTGATAAAATCTCTTCTCCTTCGAAAATTGAATCACCATCTTGTGATTTAGGAGTTTTGAGCGCATTATAAGCATCAATAATATCACTAGCATCAAAATTTTCATCATCATCATCTTCCGCTTCTTGTTCTTCGCCTGTTGCTAATTTGGCAGTGTAACGACGAGGAGAATCTTTCCTTTTGGCCAGTGCAGCTCTACGCTTGGGAGAGAGGCCAGAATTTTGTTGAGTATCATCTTCTTCATCTGCAGCTGATTCAAGAGGAGTGTAAGATTGATTAGACCGTAATGAATGAGATTTTGTTGGACTATCTCCAGTCAAAGATGGCGTTTGACGAGACGTGAAAAATAAATCATGTTCACTAATTTGTGAATGAACGGATCTTCTGTTCGTCATCAGCCCTGAACCGCTTTCCGGTCGAAGATTTCCACGACTATCTCCGATCGCATATTGAGATACTTTGGATGATCGATTGCTACTTTCACTCGCATTTGATTTACTGGAAGCAGAATAGGACGAAATGACTGAACCTGTATTTCTTCTTCCACCTTGAGGCGTGTATCGATCCTCACCATCTCCCAAAGGTAACGGAATGATCTTCCTTTCAGGTGAGCCTGATAGGAGTGCCCTTGGTAACGAGGTTGGCAATTTCATAGCCGCTGTGTTTCCATTAGGCGTGAAAGGTGATGACTGTACAGTCTTTCCCATCGCAGCGATTGGTGTATTTTGCAAACTTGTAATCTGCTCTTTTCCTGTTTTAGGCGATGTACGAACCCAACGACCATTACTCTTATGCCATGTTCCCGTACGTGCCATTGTTCTAGGCGTCATTGGTGTTGTTGGCGTAGCAGGTGTTAAGATATTTGTTTTGTTAAATTTAGACGGTGATTCATTCTCATCCATACTTTTGATATGAGGAGTAGGTGCTGCAGATGCAAATCCACCAACCGATCGAGCATAACTTTTACTAGTATTGCTTCTGGCAATCACGCTCAACAAGACTGAATCAATCTCTGTTGCTAAATCATCAACTGCTTGCAAATCTGGCGATCTATTTAAATCTTCTTGTTCAAGAATTTGTTCTTTTAGGTTGTCAAGCTTCATCTTTGCTTCTTCTACTGTTGCTTCATCCACATTCATAGCATTTAAATCTCTTTCTGAAAGACTGTTAATCCGATCAACTTGTTTCTGCTTCTTTGTACGAGATCTTGCAAGCATAAAACTATCCACACTTGGAATTTGAGATTCACCATCAGGTTTGCTAATCTTGGCGTCATTTTCCTCATCGCTACCAAAATTAACCGGTCTCTTTTGTACTTCCCGAGCAGGTTTTAATGCAGTAAATGAGCTTTTACCAACTTCCACTTCCGCATCTGGCGTCACGGGAGCTGGCTTTCGTTTAGATTTTGGGCTTGGTCCAGCAAACGTCTTTTGCCTAGATATGCCTTCTTTTCTTACCCCTGCACCTGTGGAATCGATCTTTCCTCTTGCTGCAGAAGCTGCAGAAGCAGCAACAGAACTCATTGATTTATACCTACGCAGATTATTATCGTCATCATCCTCAGCATCGCTTTCGACTGCTTGTATTTTTGGCACATCTTCACTAAATCTTAATGATTTTGATCGTTTGGCTTGATTGTTCGTATTTGATCTTGAAAGAGCAGATCTTTTGGGTTCTTTCATAGTGTGCGACCTTGAACTGACTTGAGAGTTTGGTGTACTTGTATTTGCTTCCATCGTTCGAGCTCTTTTCAATGATCCTTCTCTTTTCTTCCCATTTGACATCATTAACGCATCAGCAGGTGCAGGTGTACCTATTATCGAGAAAGGTGTCGGTGGAAGACTTCGATCTAGTGACATCACAGGAGGCTGACCAAATGATTGTTGTCGTTGCAAATTCACCGGCCCATCAAATAATTCAACAGGAACATGACTTCGTGAGGCTACCGATTGCCGTCTGCCAAAATCTCCAGCATGATTATCTTCATCTTCTAGCGGTATCCTTGACCAAAGAGTAGGCGGTTGAGGAGGAACAACAAGTGCATGAATACGGTTTGCTCTATCCATATCCAAAGCAGGCGAAGAACCATCAAAACCCCAGCCAATAGATTGTTTAAGTCGTGACCATGCATTACCTGTAGGCTGTTGTGTTTGTTTTAATTCTGCAAGATTATCTGTTGATCCAAGAGCACTTCTTTGACCGGCCAACCAAGCAGATGCAGTATCTCTAGATTTTCGTCTCTTTTCTTCATCTACAACTCCAGCATACCTTCCATTCTCATCTTCATTTGATCCAAAATGACGATTCCATTGTACGCTCCACCAACTATTTGCCTTTACCATATTTCCATATCTTTCCATTTCCATCCGAGCAGGAGGCGGAAGTGCACGTCCATTGCGTTGACCTGCAAGATGGCCGCCCAAAGCTGAAAGGGGTCCTTTGAGTTCATGTTCAGACTCTGTTTCACTGCCATCATCATAAGGAACTTGTACAGGCCTATCATACAGTTCTACACCTTCTTGTCTGTGATCTTGACTGGAGCTACTCTTGCGAAAATCTTCTTCTTCATCCTCTTCTTCGATTGCATCGAATTCGGCATACTTTCTTTGCATTTCTAAACTTTCATCTGGATTAGGAGGATAATTGTCGTATTGACCCCAACCTTTTTCTTGCCATTCATCTTCTTGGTTAGCTGTTGAATGATAGTCTGATTGTAGTTGTGAGCCTCTCTGTGATTGATGTTGAAGCATACTTGCTTTTCTTTGAGCTTGTAAACGTTGTTGTCTCTTTACTGCTCGTTCTTTTGCAAATGAAACTCTACCCCAAATCTTTCCTCCAACGGCAAGCAATAACAAAAGTCCCAAAAGTACAAAAACAGGTATTAACCAAGTAATATGAAATTTATATCCTCCATTATCATCATGTTTCGCATCTGCTGTATTTGTACTGCTTGCTTTACTAGAAAGGGAAGCAGATGATTTTGAAGACATGCTACCGCTACTACTCATCGGAGAAGCAGAAGATGTGATGACGCTTCATTAGGTGATGAGGTTGGAGAATCACCAACGCTAGATTCTGGCAAGGCTTGAGAAGTTGGAGTTACAAGTCCATCATTTGGTGCTGCAGTTGTTGGTAAACCAGCCGCAGCTGCTTGTGTTGCAACGATTGCATTTGTTACCGCACCTGCTAATGTTGCAGGATCAAAAAGACCACCCGGACTGGCTTGAGCTATAGCTCCTGGATCCATCTTTGAGGTAGCAAAGACAAGTGAAATGTCTGAACCTCTTCTTTTCCGTCAATTAAGCTTTTAGATACGTATCATCTAGCTACCTGTTCATCAGTTGAGATTGGTAAAGCGAGTGATGAAGAAGATAGATATGTACTTGTGGCTTTTTCTTTTTCTTTGATTGATATCAGTAGGAGTTGGAAAAACAACAAAAATAAAAGAAATGAAAGGTTCAATATACAATTCTACTGTTGTGTACGAATGTATGCAGTATGCTTCTAAAATTATACAAGCAACATGTACACATACACACATTTACCTTCTATTCGGTTGTCAAGATTCACAAGATGTCAAGTAGAATCTACATACTCCTCCTATACCTGCCCCCTCCTACCTCGCATATCGATTGATGCAATCCCGATGATACGCTCATCAGGACCAGAGTTCATTTTGCCAGTCTGTTCGAGTGAGTGTTAATCTTGCTGTTTGTACACGATCATTTTGGTGTTGTTCTCTGGTTCTACCAGTGTCGAAGTGGAGAAAAAATAAAAATAAAAAAATACAAAATTTCCTTCTTAAGCGGAATAGCGTTGATGATTTAACACGTCCATTCATCTAGGCGCGACGCACGCTTGCATGAAACAAACATGGACCAAAACATAGACTACAAGACAGGAACACACGTAAAGCGTTAGCCTAAGTAGAGCCATAATAAGCAGAGATCTAGTCATCATTAATTGATGATGGTGAGACAAGAATATTGTACGTTACATGTATTGTATGAAGAGCATGTCTATGTTTACAATTGTTTTTTAAAGAAATCAGAATCGTCTTCCGCCACGACCAAATCCACCTCTTCTTCCACCTCTTCCACCAGCATTTTGTGCAGGGGCCAGTTCGTTGTTGTTTAGCAAAGAAGTCCGTAGCAGCAGGAACGTTTGCGTTCAAAAGTGAATCTATAATACTTTCTGCTGGAAAAACTGGTCCATCGAAGAAGGAAGCGTTTGGTAAAGTATTCAATAGATACATGACTCCATCAGGTAATTCCAAATAGTGAGACTGTTGTTGTTGTTGCTGGTGTTGTGCGTTGTTGGGATGTTGCAATTGAGGCGATTGAATACCAGGTTCACCTCTAGGAGGAGGCACATATCGTGATGGCGGACTGACACTTCTCTTGACACCACGCGGTCCCGAAGGAGCAGCACCTCCCACAACTCCACCACGATAATGCGTAGAAGGAGGTGGAGTGGTTGAATTGAGCCTTGGACGTTTCATCATCGGTTCTTCAGCAATCGATTGCAATGTATCCATCCTTGGTCCAGTTGGTGCCCCAGTCACGGAATTACCCTCCATCTCTTGTGCTAATTCACGAGAAGCAATTGTTGCTCTTTCTGCTGCACTTGCACCTCCTCCCGCTGATGCTGCTAGAGTTCTAACACCCAAATCACGCGGTCCAACGATATCCAAATCCATATATGTATTCCTATTCATTAATCTTTTTGTTGCATTTTCCTCTGGGTATACTTGTGATAATCTTTCTTCAATCTTTGCAATCGATGCTGAATCGCCAAAACTATATTCATACTGTGACCATCGATCCCAAATCGGTCTTGCACGATCAGGTGTGAAATTGCCAACAGTTCGTTCAAACAAGGCACGAGCATTGTTATCATCGTTGATTGCTAACAAGAAATCCAAATAGCGTACAACAAATGCTTCATCGCTTCCATACGTCTTTAATGCCAACTCAAACACTTTTGTGGCCACAACGACATCCTTGTTTGTATGATATTCCATCAATGCATTCGCTTCAAATATTTGCCAAGTACAGTATTTGCTCTTACGTGCACGTGCAAAGATGGTACGAGAAGGTTTTTGTCCTTCCGTTCTACGTGCGAAATGCATATGTTTAATCCAAACCAAAGATGCATATTCTTTCATTTCTTCGATCCTTGGTCGTACACGTTCCCTTTCAGCAATTCTACGTTCTTCCCTTCTTTCTTCCATCTTGCGTAATTCTTCTCGTTCTTCTCCTTCAATAGCATCTGCAGCACCTTCATCTCGCTTCCTGGCAGCTACTTCAGCTTTTTTGTCTTTCAGCTTCTGCTTCGATCGTTTTGATCTTAACATCTAAATGTTCGTTAAGCTTATCGATTTCTGTGTGAATCCAATTCAATAATTGTTCAAATATTTCGTTGCATCCCTGTGTCTGGCTGTGTCTCTCAGCTTGTTCGATAAATGCAAATGAAAGTAACGAACTTCCAGCACACGCTTCCATACCATTTCTTAACCATGTAACCGCTTCTTCCTCTCTTTCACACTTTTGCAAATAGATCGAGGCCATGTACCATAACTCCGGATAGAAACGCATATGCATTACACTCTTGCGATAAGCCAAAATGACACGAGTTTGCAAGGCTTGAACGTCTTCTAATTGCAGCGGATTACTCTCTTCCCATTTGAGGTACTTCTTCCACAATTCAATATTGTGTCGATCTCGTACCACAGTCAAGGGCGAAACGACGGCTTCGAGACTCGGTGGCGTTGCCCAACAAGGTACTCGTGGAAGTTGCGGTCTGTACAAACTGTCTGTCAATGTGCGCATTTCCCTGAACACACTTCTTGCTGTCATGTAAGCAGGTGAACGATCTGCGAGGAATTTCTTCGCAGTGATTCTGTTCAATCCGTTCTCATATGCATCATATTCACGCCAAATTTGTTCTACGATTGCCAATGGAACAGCGACTGCACGTTGGTAAGCACGACGGATATCATCCATCTTTTGTCCTGCTTGCCATTGATTTGAAGTCTCACGTTCTTTGAGCAAATTGATATAATCCCTCCATACTTCACCTGAATCACGACTTTGACCGATAAATCGTAACGCGAATTCGTATGCTCCTTCGATCACCTTTCTTACTTTTTCCCGATCACTTTCGGCTCCATTTGCTGCTTTTTGTGCTCCTGCTGAAGGCGGCAGAGGATTGACACGACGAGTGTACGATAGATAAAACTGCCATAAAATCCGTTGATGGTGTTGTACGTAAACAACGTGTAAAGATATTTTCCACATTTGCAAATTCTGAATGAGATAATTCCACTGAAGCATAATCTTGCCATTGTCTTGCAGCATTGGGAAAGATGACAAAGAATTCCTCGTATGTTTTTCGTAATGCGTCCAGATCAGCTCGTGCTGCAGCATCTTCGATCAAACCGAGCCATGCATCTCCATCACGAGAATCACGATCCACTCTTTCACGTAACAAATTTGCATGGTCGGCAGGCGTTAGTGAAGGTGCTTGTTCGGTAAATGATTCGAACGATGTATTCACTTGTTGTACTCCACCCAAGCTGATTGCAGGTGCAGATGGTTCTGCATGCTGTTCCTGTCCATTGGGAACCCTCTGTACAGCTTCCGTTGGTGGAAGAGGGATGTCGATGTTGTCTTGAGATTCGCTTGACTCAGGGCCGTTCTGAGATGCATTTTGATCTTCTTCTCCTTCTCCTTCGAGTGCAAAACGAACAGATCGTTTTTCTTTTGTCTTTTGCTTTGTCTTTTCTTCCATCACCATTTCAGATTGATTGTTCTCAGTAACAACATTTGACTCAGTTTCACCTTCATTTCCAACAGGCTCACTCTCTGATGTACCGATAACAGATGAATTAGCATCAATAATACCAACATCTTCAGGTTGTTCTATAGCATTTTCGTTCAAATTATTGACATTCTCCTGTACGCCATCCATAGACGGAATGGGTTCATTAGATGAAGAAGAATCCGCCATACCCTCTTTCTGCTCTTTTTGCGCGAATCGGCCAAGTCACAAATCAATTCAGATGATGTTTTATTTTGTGTGCTCTTCTTTTCCCCCCTTTTTTTTCCTTTCTCCGTCTCACAAATTCCGCGCTTATATGAAAAGTTTTCTTTTCTCAAATTCAACAATCACGCTGAACAAGATGATAAAGGGAATTTTGGATGAAGCGGACGTCAACGCTGGCAAGCAATGGTGGTTAAGAAAGAAGACGGAGACCGCCGCATGAGAGAATATGGGGGGGGGGGTATTGAATCTTCCCTACGCCTAACAAAAACACGTGAAAATGCTTACATACGCGGAGCTTGTGTACCATCTTAACGCGCGGGCCAACTGCTTGTGCGAAATGAATTATAAATAGAATAAATGCGTTAGACCGTCGGTAGAAGAAAGCATTCTTAGGCCCTCCGTAAATGCACTTCCGTACGTACGTCTTTGAAATGACATTGGATAGTAGGGTTTCAGATCCAACCACCAATCGCCGTGTCTCTGTGGATAAACGAAATTTCTAGGTGATCGATAGAGAGGTGGCCCGCTATGAAAGCTAAGAAGCATACTCGCCGTCTTCTATGTGTGCCTTAATAAAGAAATGCCACGGCAAAGCTTGCGGAAACATAAGTTCGGATGTAAGCCTCCATATTTTCAGAGATGCTCAGCCGTTTAGGTGATTTTGGATCACTACTGTATGTAATTCTATGCTTTTTCTAAACTTTCAAATATGACCTCGAAAATTTTTTGAAAGGTATAAAGAAAGCCATTTTCAAATTCTTGAATTCCTATTTTCCCTCATCAAAACTTATCTTCTCTTCTTACTCAGTAAAGACTTTCTACAAACAATTTTCAAACATGGTTCAAATTTCAGCCTTTACCTATGTTTTACTCTTGGTAGCTCTCGTTGCTTGTCAAATTGGCAATGTCAATGGGTAAGTAGTCGAAAATAATTTTATTAAACAAATTTAAAACAAACGTAATAACAATGATACATTCATCTTCTTTCCCAAAGTGCTTCATGCAAGTCCACTTGCGGAGAAATTAATCTCGATCTTTGCGCTGGTGCTTGCCCTGAAGGACAAAAGTGCTGCTGAGCGAGAACAAATTTAAGCCACGCTAAATTTGACAAAATCAAAATCAAATCAATTTTACCATTTTGTTTTCCCTACAAATCAGTTTGATTTCAGCCATTTTAAGTCCATTATGATGCACCATGTACTCAATGTACCGTCCATCAGAACTCTGAAATTCATATTATAATTCCACTCAAATATTTGTCAGAACTTTGCAATAAGATTATGTCAAGGTTTTGACTCTACTTAAACTATTAAAAACTCTTCCTTCATCAAATCAAAAGCATGTACTACACTTTTCATGGACATGTGTCAATACTTTGCCAATACTTCATTACGGAAATGATCGCCAAGAAATGGCTTAAATATTTATCAAAGCCAAACAATGAGAGTAAGACGAAATTGCAGTACAATAATTATTGTATACCTTTCATTTAACGCATTCAGCCCTCATTATGACAGCATTGCAAATTTCATCACTTTTACCGGAAGCATAATGCATCTTCAATTTGAATAATACTTATATCCATTTCTCTTATAAACAACAAATTATGTATTTATCCTATAACGGTTCCCTCCCTTGCAAAAGACCTTGACATCAACATTCTTCTCAACCAACTATTCTTAATCTTTTTTTGAACAAATCTCTGAAAATGGTTCAAGTTTCAACCTTTACCTATACTTTATTCATGGTCGCTCTTGTTGCTTGTCAAATTGGCAATGTTAATAGGTGAGTAGAAAAAGATTATCTTTTGAAATAACTTAAAGAAAAAACAAAAACTAAACTTACGGAAAATTAATTCTCATTTAATTCCCTAAGCGCTCACGCATCTCCTTCTTGCAAGACCAATTGCGCAGGCACAAGTTCTCATTGCGCTTCTTGCCCTGATGGTTCAAGTTGCTGCTAAACAGGAACAAGGTATAGGGATATTACCTTTCAGTCACAGCAACCTCTATCGAATCACCTTTAATCTCATCTTAGCCATCTTATGTCCAGTACTTTTCAATAAGAAATCTAGCAATAAGGTTAAATTACGGTCTCAACTCCAATTGATCTATTAAAACCCCTTCATCATCAGATATAAAGCATGCATTACACTTTCGTGATGAATAAATCTCTATATCAGTCCTTTGTACACACTTTCTTCCGAGCATAAATGCCAAATAAAAGTGGCATAATTCATTAAATTTCATCAGTGAAATCTCGTAAGACGATATTGTAGTACAATAATCATAACGTGCTTTTCGTTGAAACTTTCCATTCAAATTATTCTCTTTTTCCACTAATACCGCCTCGTCTGATACTGTGGCAATCCGTTAAAATCATTTGGTGATTGTGTAGGCTGAACGGGAGATTGTTGATGAGGAAATCTATGTTGTTGTTGCTGTTGTTGTCCTCCTCCTGCGGAAAACATCAGATCCGATAAGCCTCCATAACCATCACTCCTCTGCTGTTGATGAGCAACTATGGCTGGATCAGAAGCAGGATTAGTATACAACCCTTGCAAGTTAGCCAACGAATTACTACCAATCATTCCTCCGCCTGAGTTTGTCAAAACCGAATTAGGTGATGAAACGTGTGGGATAGCGATAGAATGTCTATTTGAAGCAGGCATCGTTCCACCTCCGATCGAATGTCGTGATTGTGAATTACCTGCACTCACAGGTGCATGTCCAACGGTATGATATTGCGTAGGGTGCAAAGCCGGTTGCAATTGTGCGATATCTGTTTGATACGGATCAAAGCTCAAACCCGCCACTGCTCCATTTGTATTTGGTGCCGAAAGCGGTTGACGTGAAGTGGAAGTATAAGCTGCAGGAGGTGGTGCCGCGATTTGAGAGGGCAAATTTCCACCTTGGATTGTAGGCGATGAACCAGCAAAAGTGGCCGAAGCAGAAACCGGTAACCTTTGTTGTTGTTGTTGACCGTCAACCACGACGCTAAAAGATTGTTGTCGACTCTTCATTCCTGTAGGCGACATGGCTTGATGAAGGAATATAACCAGATCCACCAGCGGAAGGCTGTTGTGGATTAGTCATACCTACCAACGAATTTGCAGCTGCTTGCCAATTCTGAGCGTTTGAATTGGGTGATTGGTAAGGTACCTGTTGCTGTTGACCGTTATAATGCAGCAGTTCTTTGAGCTTGCTGTTCTGCTTGTTGATGAAGCAAATCAAGATTGTGATAATCATTGCGTTGCTTTCCAGACCTTCCCGATGATTTACCTTGATTTGTATTCCCCATCGATCCACTTACCGCTTGACTGCTTCCACCTGCTTGTTGCTGACGTTCCCATTCTCGCATACTTTCATCTCTATTCATCACTGGCGTCATTCTGTGACCAGCTTCTAAGCCCATCTTTGCCATTTGCGGAGGAATGACTTCCATTCTCGTCAACGTATTACTTCTGCTTCGATTTTGTGTATAAGCAGATGCACTACCACGACCATCTTGAATCGCACTGCCAGAAATTTGGCCATACTGCGGTGACATGGCTGTGGAATGTAATTGTGCGGCTTGTGCTTGTGCGTGCATTTGAGCTTGTGCTTGGGCCTGTGCCTGTGCTTGTGCTTGTGCTTGAGCTTGAGCATGTGCTTGAGCAGCAGCTACTTGTGCCTGATTGGAACCAGCTTGTGCATCTGCTTCCGCTCTTGCTGCATCTTCGCGTACGTATGGATTATTGATTTGATTCTGTCTAGCCTGATGGGCAGCATTGTAAGCTTGTTGTTGGGCCAAATGTTGACTGTAAGCGCAGCATCTTGATACGTTCTTCCCGTCGATCGTGCTGGCGTTTCTGGTAAACCGCCAAAAGGATGTCTATTCGGATCACTTGTATTGACTTGCGCTGCGCTACCCGCCTGGTCTGGTTGATCGTTGAATCGAGCCAGGTGAAGTGACTGGCGCTTGAATGGCTGCACATACTTTTCTCCAGTGATGAAAGGATGCAACTTAGATTGTTGCGGAGTCCATCGCAAATTGGGATCCATATTCAACAAACCAGAGGTGAAGTCGATGAAAGATGCTCTGTTGGCCATCTCTTTTTGCACGTCTGTCGCTTTACCGCTCTTACGTGACATAGGGTACGTCTTAACAATGTCCGGCAATGTTGTTGCTTGAAAATAACGCTTTGAAGGTTGTTCTTGCACGCTGTGCTCTTTACTGTACTGATCAATGCTTTTGAGCTTGTATTGCTTGCGTCCGTATTCGTCCGTATATACATTAAAGAACTCTCCAGTTTGCTTCCCTTGCTCCAACATCCATCGCGGCGGCAATCCGAGCATCTCCACAATACGACAAATTTGATTGTATTCTGACGTACCAGGGAATAAAGGTAGACCCAAAAACAGCTCAATCGCAATACATCCCAAAGACCACATATCAATCGCCGAATTATAGGGTAATCCAAGCAATACTTCGGGTGATCGGTAAAATCTGCTTTGAATATAGGTATAGACTGTTTGCCTTTCATGACAAGCACTTCCGAAATCGACCAATTTGATACTAGGCGTTTGTAACGTCTTCAACAGAATGTTCTCCGGCTTCAAATCACAATGAATTAATCTTGCCTCATTAAGAACCGTCAATGCGTCCAAGAGTTGTGTGGTGAATACCCTGACCCAAACTCGTGCTCAACCCTCTAAAGGAATTCTGCTTGATCAATTCGTACAGGTTCGAGGAAAGAAGCTCGAATACCAAACACAAATGCTTGGCATGAATAAAGGTATCGCGTAAACGAAGGATATGATGTTCATCATTTGGATCCCAATTCCCATTCAACATTTCCAGGATGGTAACCTCCATCATACTCTGGTTGAAGTAGGCAGGCTTGTTCTTGATCACCTTTACTGCAACAATTTCCCGCGTCTTCATATTTTGACACTTGACCACTTGTCCGAATGTTCCTTGGCCCAAGATGTCCAAAATCAAATATCGATTACCCTCTTCCGTTCCAAGCCAGTCGTTAACGTACAAGATATAATCGCTATCTTCGTTGTCATGACCATCATTATGCATCGGCCTACTAGGCTTCCGTTAAAACACGTCGAGGATTGAAGGATAATTCATAAAAGAAAGCCGGGTTGACCAAGTGGTATGTGTGATGCAAATAGGCGGTCATTGCTTTCAATGGGCTCACATACCCACCCATAGGATCAGCACGTCTTCCTATCCCTTGTTGAGCAGGTTCGAGATTGACTTTGAGATCATTCAAATCACGTACTCTTCGAAAGCCCTCTTGCCTTCGTTGAAGTACACGCTGTTTGCGTTCCCATTCTTCAAATTGACCAAGCTGCTGACGTGTAATGGTATCATTACTTGTCACCGTATTCCTCCTCTCCTTTCGAGGTGTCGCTTGTGCATTAGGCTCAATACTCATCCGATCTGATGGTGCATGAATTGGCGAGTAAGCGCCACTTATCGTTGTCGTTCGAGGAGGTGCACCTACGCGATTGGCGGTGTTTGGAGACATAGGGATGTAAGGCGATGAGATTGGCGGTCTGCTGGAAGATCCAGAACTGTATAGGGGCAAAGAGTCACCATATCCACTCGGAGAATTGATCTGTGGTGAATTATGCAGAGGCAAAACAGATCCTTGATCCATTGTATTCTGCGGATGAGGGACAGATGCACGTTTGCTGGAACCGGCGACAGGTGAGATTGTTTGCGCTCCTCCATAGTGGATGCCGTTAGACCTTGTGTATAACCACTTGATGGATCTATCATGCTCATCGGTCGTGCACCCGTCAAATGCTGCGGTGGAAGATGTTGTGAGGGTATATAAGGAGATCCGTACGATGTTGCTGCTGTAGTACCTGGAGAGTGTGGTTGTGAAGTGCCTGTTGCTGAAGACGCAGTAGACAATCTTGCAGAAGCAGAAGGGTCATACATCAACGATTGTCGATTTGAAGGGCTATAGGGCGAATTCATCAAAGAACTTGAGGGTATATGTGTATTGATCGTGGGCAATATACTTGCATTTGCTACGTTCTTTGACCCTATCCCACCTCCATCCGAATATTGCTGACTTCTGTCTCTTCTGGATGAAGATCCACCAGCTTGCATAGAATACAGATCTGCCGTTGTAGAAGATTGTGGTAACTGTTGCGCATGTTGATGGTGCTGTTGTTTTTGCTGAAGGTTATGATATTGTTGATAGGCAGCATGTCCTAGTGATTGACTGCGTCCGAGTTGCGAAGTAGAAGGGATCAAAGGAGGTGATAATCCTCCTCCTTGAGCAGATTGGGGCGATGGATAATTAGACATCGGATTACCAGTTGGACTTCCAACATTCTGAGGTAATAAACTTTCAGGAGCTCTTGGCGATATCGGTTGTTGATGGTATTGTTGTTGAGATGGGGTGGAACGATAGCTGCCTGGAACAGCACCAGGATGAGAAGCCATCGCAGATCCAGAACCATTTGTTGTTCCAACACCACCACCACCACCTGTTCCACTTCCTCCCATACTTTGTATTCCTCCACTGCTCAAACCTAGACCTGGATCCATTCCGATCATATTTATAACATGTTGAGCCGTAGCCGAAGATGGTCGACCTGAATGCATGACCGGGATTCAAACGTGGCGCGTACGCACGTAGAATCAATTATGTCCTTTAATTCAGCATTCACACTTTTATTGGCTCACCAAACTGAATTGCAAGGAATACAGAAAATAGTTGAAGTTTGAATTTTGAGATCTTGAGAAATAGATTGTGATCGTATCTGTGTTCAAAGAATTGCGAGAGCGTGTGTGAATAGCGTAGTGTACGTGCGTGCTTGAATACTTATCATTCAACAAAGCAACTGCTGCAATGCTTGGGTGTAGTCTAGTAGTCTATGTACGTGTGTTTGCGAGCGTGCGTTTGCTGTTGCTTTTTTTCTAGCGTGCGGCGCGTCCACTGCCTTTTTCGTGGACTATGTACTTCCACGGCACAGCGATTGAAGAGCAAGCTCCTAACCCGAGAAGGTACAAACAAACAAGCAAGCAAGCTTGAGCGCTGAGTATTCACTGCTTAGCCAAAAATAGCAGCAATCTCCAGAGTAAAGAGAAAAATACGCCGCAAATAAGGGGAAAATCTTCACAATCACGAAAATAGATAGCGAGTGATGACCAATTCACGCTTATCTCTCGGAAAGTGAGATTTGTGAATTGGATATACTTATAAGTAAAGATGTGGGAGAAGATCTTGATGATATCATCAATAGTCTAACCATGCTAATTCAGGCGCGCTAATTTTTTACGCGTATGCAGTAAGTGTATGCACTAAAAAGTGTTGTTCTCCGCGTAAGTGAGGTGTTCCTTCTTGCTTTGCTTCTTCTTCACTTTTATAATCGTTGTGATTTTTTCTCATCAAGAACGATGGAGGGTGATGGAGGATCACAGTCAGCGACTGAGAGACTTGGTGATCCCAAATTGACACCTTCAAGAGCCATTGTACGTCTACCCGAAGATGTAGTGAATCGAATCGCAGCTGGTGAAATAATTCATCGACCTGCAAACGCACTTAAGGAAATGATTGAAAACAGTTTGGACGCAGGTGCAAAAATGATTCGAATTCAATTGCGAGATGGAGGTCTGAAGATGCTTCAAGTACAAGATGACGGAAATGGCGTTGCATATAATGATTTGCCTCTTTTGTGTCAAAGATTTGCAACTTCGAAATTACGATCTTTTTCTGATCTACAGAATATGACAACTTTTGGATTTAGAGGGGAAGCATTAGCAAGTATAAGTTATGTCAGTGCAAGTATGAACGTAGTAAGTAGAACGAAAGATAGCGAAATCGCATACAAAGCCTCTTATGCGAATGGAAGCTTAGTGCCTGTCAAACCGGGTCAATCATCGGATCCAAAACCTTGCGCAGGAAGTCAAGGTACGTTCATCACAGCAGAGGATCTATTCTTCAACGTACCACAGCGCAAAAGAGCTCTAAAAAGTGCATCTGACGAATACGCTATGGCTCTGGACGTCGTAAGCAAATATGCTGTCCACTATGGAGGCCGTGGGGTTGGATTTAGTTGCAAGAAAGCGGCATCAGCAATGGTCGATCTAAGCGTACCTTCGTCAAGTAATACGACAACCTTGGATGCAATTGGGGTAGTGTATGGTAGCAGAGTGTCGAAAGAGTTGATTGGATTGCAACAATTCAATAATGATGCATATGGTACGCAAGTACGAGGATATATCAGCAGTCCAAATTGGAACGCACGCAAATCGGTATTTCTGCTGTTTATCAACAATCGCTTGGTGGATTCACCCGCTTTGCGAAGAGCAGTTTTGGCCCTTTATTCAAATATACTTCCGAAAGGTTATCATCCTTGGGTGTATCTAGATTTGCACATTGAGGAAGGCAACGTGGACGTAAACGTTCATCCGACCAAACGTGAAGTACACTTCTTGCATGAAGAGGATATCATTGAAGAAATTTGCACAAAAATGCAAGATGCTCTCACGACGGCAAACAATACTCGAACATTTGCAATGACACAATCGGTACTTCGCGATTTTGATCAAGATAGAGTGATGGAAACTACATCAAGTGCTCGCCCTAGCTACCCGCAGCATCTTGTCCGAGTTGATGCAAGAGCACAAACGTTGGATGGTATGGGTGCTATCACTCAGCAAAATGAACAGAAGGCCCGTGAGGAGGAAGGTCTCCTACCTGATCTATCTCTACCTTTTCCTTCAACGGCAGTGCAACAATCTTATGTGGTAAAACAAAGCAAAATAGAGCTTGAGAGTATTGACGAATTGCGCAATTCCATCTATGAAAATCGCAGTACGGATTGTACAGAAATCCTTCGTTCGTTAACATTTGTTGGTGTTGCAGACGCAAAGAGACAACTTCTTCTAGCTCAACATTCCACCAAGCTATATCTCATTCAAATGAGCAATTTGGTGGAAGAAATAGCCTATCAGCTCCTTTTGCAGCAATTTGGTGAATTGCCAATGATCCGATTGCAACCTGCACCATTGGTAAAAGATTTGATCATAGCAGCCTTATCAACTGAATCGGAAGAGTCAAGCTCAGCGCGAAAATCTGCAAACGTTTCAGACGAAAAGGTAATAGAAATCGTTCAGGATCATTTGACAGCACATGCAGAAATGTTGTTGGAGTATTTCAGTATCGAAGTACAGACGGAAGATAACGAGCAGCATATGCGATTGATCTCATTGCCGAACATCTTTGGACATCTTGGAAACGCTTCCGGCAAAAGCGAAATAGCTTTGCAATTAACAAAAATTCCATCTTTGCTTTTAAGGATAGCCATGCAGCCAGACTATACAAATGAAAAAGCTTGCTTGCAAACCATCCTAGAAGAATTGGCTTGGGCGCATGTTCCTCTTGCATCCTCATCAGAAAAGCAACAATCTCGTGACAAACTTCCAAGCCATGTAGTTGAAAAAAATGTAATCAAACATGCTTGGCTAAAGTTCTGGTCACCGACCCTCAAAACATATGTACCATCACGTAAGCTTGCCAAACAAGGGGCAGTGCTTGCCATTACCAATTTACCATCATTGTATTCTACATTTGAACGGTGTTAGCGACCCATTAACAGCATTTGTATTTGTAAACGTCACACAATATATACCATGTCATTGATACAATTTGAAAGAAGTGGTAATGATACAGTTTCATGACTCAAACAATTGAACAGCGCTTTTCTTAACAGATTTATCGACCAAGATTGTCAAATCATGCAAGACAAATCTTAGTACCACATTTGCGAAAAATTCGCTCATCTTCCTCAAACGTAATTCGATCATCATTTGCATTTCTTCCTGCAAGCCCGAATAGCCGATCTCCATCGGAGGCAGTCCCATTGGCATTCCTGTTGCGTATGCACCATGTGCAGCAACGTTGGCGTTTGTAGTGATTGTAAGGTCTTGACTCATTTCGCCTGAATGGCTGTGATGCCGTGTTTCCAAAAGTGCGCTCAAATGATCACATAGAACTTGCGATTTGTTGAACAATCTTGAAAGACTTTCGATATATACAGCAGGTGAATCAATCGCGTTCTTGGAATTATGTGCAACCATTTGGTTCAAAGATTTTGACAACTTTGACGAAAGTGCATTGAAGGTGTTCAAGTTGGATCGTTTGAACGTATTGTTTCCACTTGCGTTGCCTAATGCGCTGCCCGTTGTCGAATTTGACAAAATAGAAGATCCAGGTGCCCCACCTGCACTTCCACCACTTATTCCACTTGCTGGTCCGCTAGTTGAACTGGAAGCCGATCCGCCGCTACCGTCTAGATTTCCCAACTTTTTGCTCAAAGTGTGTTGTACTTCCATCATAACAACTTCCACCTCATCCAGCGTTTTAACAAATTTTGCGACATGAATTGCAGTCGAGCCTGTGAACGACATTTCATGTATTAAAAATTGTCCAAAATTTTCTAAATTCTCCATTGATGTGCTCATCAAGTCTATCAATCGAATCTTTGTATCCACTGCAGATAGTCGCGATCCTCCAACATTTTGCTGCCACAATTCTCTCGGAATGAATAGCTTTTGTGTTAAATACGAACCTTTTTCGATACTTGTGCTCAATTGCTTCATCGTGTGGAATGGTCGTAAACATTTCTCATTCGGCATGTTAAGATCATGAGCATCTGGTATCGAATTAGATACACCCATCCAAGCCAACCCCAGCGAACCTGAATTGGAAGCAAAACTAGGTTGCATTCCCATTTGCATAGAAGGCAAAGCTGTCGGAAACAAGTCTTGTAAGATTAAAGAACGATCATCAACGACGTTGGACGACATAGGAGCTGCACTGATAGGCGTCCCAAGCATATGATAACCAGAATAACTTGAAGGAGCAGGACTTGGCAATGGGTTGGATGCACCCAATCCTCCTTTCGCACCTGATGGACTGGTGATTGTTGCAGAGCCTCCAGACAAAGCGCCAGAAGATTGCGGCAGCAGAGTTAATGGCATAGATGCCTTGCGGCTAATCTTTGGCATCGGTGGACGTACGACAGGAGTAGGGGTGGCAGTATGATGAGAGCGCATTGAACCTGGTAAAAATGCTGCGGGAATGCTTGGTCGACGATTGCTGGGTTGCGAGATTGCTCTTTTTCGAGCCGCAGAGGTAAAAGCCGCCTGTCTTTCTTTCTTCTCCGATTCACCATCTGACAATTGTAATTTTTCAGATAGATTAGCAATGGTCTTGTCTGGTGTAGATGCATCGTCCGTTTGATATGCATATAATTGCTTCATTACAGGTAATACTCCATCGCTGCCAGGCATCGGAGGAGGAGGCGTTGTGCCTGTAGAAATCATTGATGCAACAGAAGCTAAAGTCGGTGTGACACTTTGACTTTCATTTTCAGATGTCAATAGCGTTGGTGATGGCGGAACTGTGTAAGCGGACAAGCTTGCATTTGTATTCCTTCTACGTTGAGATATTGTACCTTGCGATGTTGACGGGCTAACAAGAGTTTGATCTCTAACAATTCTCTTTGGCTCGGCAGCCGCCGTTCCCGAGACTGCTAAGCTCGAAGGATTTGTCCGTTGTTGAGGAGCAGTATTTACTTCTTGAGATTGTCTAAATTCATTAAAAGTTGCATTTGCATCAAAGTAAGGCGTTGATGGGGTTATCAGTCCGTCATCGATTCGATTTGGAAGCCGACTTTCATTATCTCGATCGGGCGTCATGCGGTCTTGAGGAGCACGGCCACTTGGATCATCATGTGATATGCTGATGATTGGTGCTACCGTCGTTGGAGTCGCAATTTGCTCGGTCATTTCTGCATCAGGATCTGAGATGCGCTTTCCTTTTGTTTCCTGCTTTCTGGACCATCGTTTTCTGTCAGCAATTTCATCCTCCGGCTCCTCTTCATTGTCTGCCTCCCCAGATGTATCCGCCGGCTCTCCGACATGAAACGTATTGAACACACCCTCGTTTTCATCATCAGTGTTAGGTGAATAAATCATGCTCAACAAACGTATCCGTTCTGCATAGGTATCGTGAATCACTTTAAGACGCCTTCTTTCTTCCTCTCGATGAACCTTACGATTGGATCTAGAAGCGGAAGAAGTCTTTGGGCTGACACGTTCCATGACCTCTTGCAGTAATCGAACGGCCTGTTTGTACGCCAATATTGCTTCTGCCACGTTATTCGAACCATCCAACAAGACTGCACTTTGCGCTTTTTGAAGTGCAATTGTCAAAATGTTCTTGCTGCTCAAAGGCTGTCCATCCGAATTTAGCAAAGCTGCTGGTTCCATTCCTGGCGTTGCACCAAGTTCAGCAATCGTTGCATCAGAAAGTTGTCCTGATCGGGTTGCATTTTGTCGATCTGGCGAACTTGTCCGTCTGACTGGAGTCTCATTTGGTGTAGACCAAGCATCTTTTGTTGTGCTGGTGCTTTCCGTTAGCTTATTTGAATCGTATGTGGCCCTATTTGATGAAAATGACGATGTCGACGAGTCTTTCTCCATGCCTTTCTGTCGGCCAGAGGACGGCGATGGTCGTCCTTCTTGCGGGAAATCTGATCGATCACTTTCTTGCTGATATGCTGAAGGATATGACTGTTTTTGTATATGCTGGTAATTGGGCACCCTCCGATCGTATTGTGATGGGAATGCCGATTGAGATTGTTGTTGCTGCTCTTGTTGTTGAAGCGCAAATGTATACCCCTGTTCTTTGTTGCTTGCGCCAATCTGGCCTTCTGGGGGATTGGAAGGAGGTGCGGCTTTCATCTTGCCCATTTGCATCCCCTAATCTGTTTCCGCGCGATTTAGCTTTAGGTCTTGCGGCGTATTCATTGCCAGATTGTTCGCTTTCTTGACCTGATAATGTTGAATTGTATAAATCAATCGCTTGTGTTCTTTGTGATGATCCTTCCGCTACATCTGAATCTTCTTGTGTTGCAAAATTCATCCTTTTCACTGCTTGAGCCGATCTACTTTGCATACTTCTACTATCGCCTCGATTGGGAGAAGTAGAGTAGGAGAGCATAGTTGATGATCCTGCCGATGCAACTTTTGTCGAAGAAGGAGAAGAAGAAGATTCTGGATCCATTGCTAAGAACGATTCAGCAACATTCTCCTGCCTAGTGCGCAATGCATTACGATTGGAAGTTGAAGGTAGAGAAGATGATATCGGAGGAGAAGAAATGTAGCCTTCCGACTGTTTATGCTGCATCATCCTTTTGGATTGTTGTTGATTTAAAATAGGTTGCTGCTGCGAGCGAATATAAGAATGTTCCATTTTTGCTTGAGATCACGATCACAACCACCACATCCTCAAATTGGCTATCCTCTTTTTATCATCAATAACCTCTGCAAATTAACGAAAGGGGCTGAAGATGGAATGCGGACGGGTTGTTTAGGAGTGGAAGATGACAGGTAGTGGAAAATACTGCGAATTGACCACTCTTTACCTCAATCAAGGAGTGGCTTTTTGAGTACATATAAACTGCTCTGCGCCCATACAATAAGTCTATGGGGTGTGTATTGTTCGGTTTTTGACAAGCATTTAATGCACACGCGCTAAAAGCTTCTCTCAACTTTGACACTTCAAATAGATGCCGTAAAAAATTGAGGGGTGGCTTTGTGCCGCTCTGTTCGGCGGGGTATGTCGTCTATTTGGGCTCCAAATAAAGTTACTTTGGCGCTGCACCCGCATACGCAGCGAACTTATCAAAGATGCCAATCTTCATCAAAAAGTTGATGGTGATCATGCATTCCTTGATCATTACAAGTAAATATTGGAAACCGTTAGATTCCATGCCAACGAAAGAGTAGATTATGCGCATGATGTTCGGAGGTAAATTCTAACAGATCGTAATATGTATTTGCCGCACTGTTTGCTTGCGTCCATCAAAACCCTAATCGAACGCGACCGAGCTGAAATGGGCTGAAAAAATGGCTTGCTCCACTCCGCTCCGTAAATTTTTTCATTTTCATGAAGTATACAGTTGAATTGCCGATAGTTTGCCAAGCATAGACAAAAATGACATTGATTGAATATCGACATATAGAGAAATGCATGAAACCTTCCAGCTCACTCTTAGCTTTAATTATGCAAAATATACATCTACACCGCATTCAACAGATTCAATTACCGCTTCGCCTCGTGGCTCGGTTGGAAACTGCACCAGGTTGCCGGTTGATCATAGTGGGGGCTTGATAACGATTATTTTGATGAATTAGTCATTGGAGATCCGTCAACTTACAAGCAAAGCAAAAACTTTGACTGATACGAGAGTGTGTTTCCATTTAAAGGGTTTCTATTTCGACATCATT
>JASXTE010000749.1:0-24774 GCA_030280995.1 Hemileia vastatrix | reverse complement strand
TTCTAGAAAAGAAAAGAAATTCCATCTTGACCAATTGGCGATCAATCACAAGAGCAGAGCATTCACTGGTACAAGGCGCGAGCATCCCTGTTCCTTCTCAATTTGGCAGCATCCTCGGCAGAAGTGTCCATGTTGGCCTTCTTTGGAGCAGCCTGATCAGAAGGAGCATGGAACGACCTGTTTGAAAATTTAGTTGGAAGAGGAAAGAGGAGAGATTCGAGGTGAGAAGCTCCACAAGTCAAAGAACCGTAGGTTCAAGCGCGCAAGAATCGAGATTCCCATTATTCAGCTCACCTGTTGGCAGACATCAATCCTTTTGGAGTGTTGACATGCTTTGCAGCTGGCTCAGCTGGAGTCAAGGTTGCTGAAGTCTTTAGGCCAGCAGAGCTGGAAGAGGATGAAGTCGAAGGGTTGATGTCTCTGGGAGTGACGGATGAGATTGATCTGACATTGAACGCAACACGGGCCTTTAGAGATTGACGGGCTACTAGGGAGAACATCTTGAGATTTGCTTTGAGATTTTAGTAGTTGGATTGGAAAGGGATGAGATGGTTGGGTGGGAGGGTAAGAAGAGGAGAAGGGCTGAAAAGAAGAGATTAGAGAAATCTGCGAGCCTTTTATACACACCAAAGCTCCAAAGCATGGGAAGCTAATTGAAAAAAGTTAGATTGTTTTCCTACTCCGTTCCAAGCCGGATTTAAAAGGCCAGCAAAGGAGAAAGGGATGGTGGGTTGATACACAGAACCCTCTCTGTTCTCGAGCAGCCTCGAGCCTCTCCATCGACAATTCGACGTCACCAAAGACATGGCCTCTTTCAACGCAAAGCTGGGTTGGGGTTTTGGAGATTGCTTCAGCGTTTCTGCAGCCCAAGTGGCAAGTTAGCATGTAGATTCAGGCACGATGATGAGGTCATAGAAAACTCGTTGGACCCGTTGTCCTTCGTCTTCGACCTCCAAAAGTCTCGAATATGGACTCGTTGTCTCCTCAAACAAGTCTCCTGGAATCAATCCCAAAGAAAGCACTCGAAGGTTCATTGGAATTCACACTTCAAAGACTGCAACAGCTAGGGAACAGAGAGATAGTAAACAGAAGCGCAGAGGTGCTTCTTCGCGTAGAACACTTTTTGAGTCTCACGATTCTAACTCGAACTTGAAAATTACTGAATGATATTGTATAGTACATGAAAAGCTCTTGATTGCAAGGAAATACAAGTGATGAAAATATAGACAATTCAATCTTCGACTCCATCATTCTCCACCTCTCCTTCATCCTTCTCGTTCGACTTCTTCTTACGAGCGGCAGCTCTTGGTCTTGGTCTTGCTTTTGGTACCACTTCTTCTTCTTCATTTCCACCCAGATCGACTTCATCTCCAACCTCGTCCAAATTGATACTTCTAGCAGCTTTCAATCTTGCTTTGTTGGAATTTCCGCCTCTTGTCGAAGCTCCTCTGCCTCTACCTCTACCTCCCCTTCCTCTAGCTTTACCACGAGAAGGTTTCGGTCTGAATTCTTCTGCATCTTCATCCTCAGAAGAGTCCAGTTCATCCTCTTCAGTCTCACTGTTCTCCTTCGCCTTGGCTTTTCCTTTTCCCTTTCCAGCAGCCTTCTTCTTTCCTTTCGCAGCTTTATAAGCTCCACCACCTCTCTTTCTCTTTGCAGGAGCTTTCTTCTCAGGAGACTCTCCTTCTAAAGCTTCAATGTTTCGATCTAGATTGCTTTGAGGAGCTTCATGATCTTCGTCTCTTCTAACGATTGGTCTCGACTTTCCCATTGCTCTTCCTAGAACAGCTTCGTCGACCACTTCGAAACCATCAGAAGAAGCATTGCCTTCATCATCCGTCCCTTCTTGATCTGAAGCACTGATAAGATCGTCGTCGTCGCTATCTTGAACTTGTTTGGATTTCTTAGATTTCTTGGATTTCTTCGTCTTGGTAGGCTTGGAAGTCGATGACTTGTTGGTTGAAGCATTGCTGTTCCCTGCTCTTGTGACTTTGTTCTTGTTTCTGAAGACTTGAACTACTTCTTGAAGTCTGCTACTCTTGTACTTAGGAGCTTGTCTAGCAGAATAAGCACCCAAACCACCAGTGTTATCAAAGAATCCATTCCTATCGAGAGTAGATTGTTTCTTCTTGTTTCTTCTCCTTTGAGATTCAATGACTGGTAAAAGATGATGATCGGTCTTCTCTTGATCCCAACCCAAGAAAGCTTTCAGCACGGTTCTCAAACCATCCAAATCTGGAAGGCCCCAAGTGAAAGGTTCATCAGATTTGTCCACCTTTGGTTCATAATAAGCATCTAGAACTTCTGGATCTGGCCAATTCGATTCTAGATGAACTTTATTCCTTAAAGTCTTTTTGATCTTCTTCATTGTTTTACCTTTTGTATCATCTTTTGAATCGGAACCAGTCTGAACCTTGACCCACCAATCTCTGAAATTGATCAAACCATCTTGATTATCGAAGAGAGCTAAGATCTCCATGGCTAAAACTGGTCCAACTCCTGGTAATCCTTCGGTATAATCTGATCCTAATAGATAAGCCAATTGAACCAACTTCTCTCTATCGATTCCCAATTCTCTATGAAGATCAGATAACAAGAAACATTCCACGATCTTGTTTTGATTGAACATGTTCTTGTAAACTCTATTTCCACCGAAACAGAAGACATCTGAATCATCGGTAATGATTCCGTCGACTAGCTTCAGAATGACTAGCTCTGCACATTGAGCTTCAGCTTCAGCAGGTGCAGTGATGAAAGGGATTCCAAACAATCTCAACATGGTCTGAACTTCGGCAGCCATCTGTAGAGTGATGTCTTCTTCGGTTCTTCTAGTGTTTGCATGCTCGGCTTTCAAAGCGGCTACTTCTCTTTCGATTTCTTCTTGAGCTTCAGAGAGTCCCACCGATCTAGATTTGCTCAAGAAAGAAGCGAAGTCGTCTTTCGAGCCACCCAACTCTTCCAAATCTTCAGCTTCCATTGCTGCTAGTTCTTCAGCTGTTGGCATTGGGAATCCATCCGGACCAAGCTCTGGTTGATTGTCATCATCGTCTGAATCCGAAAAGGGAGTTCCACTGTCGCTATCGTATTGAATATTGGGATTACGACGAGAAGTTGGAGATAGCAGCCTGACTCTTTTGTTCGAGGCAGGTTTGGTAGTCTCGGCTTCTTTCGAGGAGATGTTGTCCAAAGCAGTAGAAGTGGAGGTTGGTTTGCTGTTCTCCTCGTTGACTTGAGACTTGTCGAGGTTCAAGTCATCCATTTCTACATCTTCCAAAGTTGAGACCTTCTCGATGGGACTCTTTCGAGGTGAAGCTGATTTCTTCTCGGAATCCTCTTCCATTTTCTCTCCAAGTTCATCTCCTTGAGCTACTCCTGCAGCTTTCTGAGCGAGATCCTCCATTTCCGAAGCTCTCACTTCTGCTTGAGGTTCGATTTCTTCAGGTCTAGGCTCCACCGGAGCGTCTTGAGAAACGTACTTGATCTTAGCCTTAGAACCAGCACCAGCATTTCTTCTTGAACCAAGTTGAGAAGGAGTGAGGATAGCAATGTCGTTCTTCAATCGACTCTCGTTCTCCTTCGATGCGGATTGAGGAGATGAAGATCTACGACCTGAAGGACGAGCTGAACTAGGAGTAGCAGGAGAACCAGAGATTTCGTCGAAAACTTTGGAAGCAGGTTGAGAAGGTGTGGTTGATTGTTGAACGGAAGGAGGGGGAGGAGATGGAGTTCTAATCTTCTCTTTGATTGGAGAAGGATTCTTGAGAGGTGATTGATGAGTAGTCATCTCGACATCTTCTTGATCTTGAATCGGAGAAGACTTCCGTGGAATCTCTACCTCTTGCATTTCTTCCTCCAAATCTTCATTCTGTGAATTTGGAACTTGAATTTGTTCCAATTCCTTCTTCTCCTCCATTTCTCTCTGAAGTCTAGCCAATCTTTTCCTTTCCTTTTCTTCCAATTTCTTCTTTTGATTTTCTCTCTCCAATCTCTCTTGTTCTTCCAAATCTTCATATTCTCTACCTTTTCTCATCTTTTCAATTTGTTTCTTTCTAGCTTCTTCTCTTTCCAATTCTTGTCTTTGTTCCAAAGATAGATTCATTCTCATTCTAGATTCTTTCTCTCCTGCTTCTCTTTTCTCTCTTTCTTTCTTCCAACTACTGACGTCTAATCTCTCTGGTTCACCAGTTCTATCTTGATATCTGAATCCTAAAGCAGGTCCGGAATCTGGATGAGTGGCTCTTTTTGGATAACTGTTAGAAGTTGAACTTGTATGTTGTTTGATTGAACTAATTGGAGGAGGCGGAGAAGATCTACTCGTCGAAGAATTCGTTTCATCCAAAGCAGCCAAAGCGGCTTCATAATCATTGGTTTCGAAACTCTTCTTCTCGTCTGAATTTGGACCTTCAACTTCCACTTCGTCCATTTCCATATCTTCTTCATCTTCACCGATTGAATGATTGTTCTGTCTTGATAACTCCAATGCTCTTTCTAAATCGTCCATTTCATCCAGATCTAATTGATCGTCATCCTTTCTCTTTCTCATTTCAGTTGGAAGTGAATCCATTTGATCCTCGAAATCTTCGAAAGCGAAACCTTGATCCTGTAAGGTTTCATCATAATCATCCCAGTCATCATCCGCTCCAGCTTCTAGAAGGTCATATCGGCCTTGTCCCAGAGCCGCTGTTCGACTGGCAGAAGTCCCGACACCTCTTTCATCTAAGTCTTCATCTAGATCATCATCGAACTCATCATCTAGCTCGATTGCATCAATTGAAGAACTACCGGGTTTCTCAGGAAGGAATAGAGAAGCTCCAGAACGTTGATTGATTGGATTTCCACTTGATCTTGAATTTGAATTTGAACTCGAGGCTTTACCACCTCTAAAAGAACCAGATTTCCTCCCAGCCATTCCTCTAGACTTTTGTTGTTCTCTCGTCTTCTGAATGTTTTCATTCCTAAGTTTTCTCAAGATTTCCAATCTTTTCTCTGGATCATCTGCTATCATTCTACCTTCTCTCCTAGCTTGATCGATTTGAGATTGATTCAAACCTCCTTGGTCTTCATCGTCATCATCATCATCAGTAGTAGTATTGGTTCTGATGTTCTCATCATTCAAATCAACTTGATCAAAATCCATTCCTTCATCATCATGACTATCATTCCCTCTTCTTCTCTCTTCATCATCTTCATCGTCTTGATTCTCATCATCAGAATTACCAATCTCAATAGCTTTCTCCTTTGACATTCCTTGATCTCTAATCCCTAAGGAATAACCAATCCCATCCGATTCCTTATTCTTGATCAAAACGTATTCTCGATTCCTTTCACTAGAAACTCTAGAACTCGAAATCTTAATGTTTGCATCTCCAATGGAATCAGAAACTTCCAAAACCTTCTGAGTCAATTTGTTCCTAGTTTTTAACCCATCAATTTGAGCCTTGGAGAAGTCTATAGGAGTGGGAGCAGAAGATAACATGGATTGTAATCTTTTATAACTAGTACCTCTAGATTGAGATCTCATATCACCCAACAATTCATATTGTAATTCTACCGGTAAAGATTGGAAAAAGGATGATGTAGTATCCAAATCCGAAGGTTTCAATTGAGACATTAATTCTCTTTGTTCAGTTTCAGTTGCAAATCTAACATCTGTTCGATTATTTCTCGAAGAACCAACACCATTGTTTCTTTTATTGTTACCATTGGTTCTGGTCAAGACTGAGAAATCTCTTTCCATTTCGGGTAAGGCATAAGGATCTCTATGATAATCATTCTTCTTTACTGGTTTCTTGGTTGGTGAAATGGATCTCGATTTACTGTTGCTGTTTCTTCTTCTGGTCGTTGATTCATCAACTTCATCCATCCATTCATCATCTTCTTGAGTTTGAGAACGTCTTCTACTAGGTAAGGAGGTACCTCGAGAGGAACCTTCTCCTCTATTGTCATTCCTTGGAGCATCTAGATCATCGAAATAGACTGTATTCTCTCCTAATCCGTTCTCGTCTTCATCTTCATCTTGTTCGTCTTGAGCTCGATCTACATCTATCGATTCGGATCTTTTCTTTCCTGTTGATGATCTCGATTTGACTTCTTTGAGAGCTGCTTGACGTAACTGAGCGTTGAGTAACTTCTTTGCAGTGACTGCATGAGCATCCCTGGCTCCTTCACGGACTTGACGACGTTTGGACTAGAGAGGAGAAAAGTGGGGAGAGTGGAGTGGATGAAGGGAGAAGATAGACCAGGTCAGTATAGAAAGCAAAGGTGTTTCCTTCTGTCTCTCGCCAAAGAAGGATTCTCGAAGAGCATCTAGTGTTTCAGAATCCTGTCTCTTTCAATTCATGTGAATCATCAGAACAGAGGCTACCAGGGAGAAAAGCAGACCAGACCATCCCTCTCTACCTATTCTGACTCGCTGAGCCATATCGAGCGATCATCCCAGCTCTATCCCGATCCCACTCACCAAAGTCTTTCTCTTGAGAGTAGGAGCCGCTCCATCAAAGACGAAAACGGGTCTGATGCCATAGAAGAGCAACTTTAGGATTCTGTAGAAGAAACCCAGGATGTGAGCATTCTTCAAAGTCTTTCCCTCCTTGTCTCTCATTGCCATTCTGAAATGATAGAGCCAAATGGAGGAATCGATGGCCAGCTTCCTTCCTTCCAGAGTCTCCAACCTGTGAGAGAAGGAGGAGAGAGAGAGAGAGAGAGAGAGAGAGAGAGAGAGAGAGAGAGAAAGGTAAAGGGATGAGAATGAATGCTGAGTCAAAGGATGCAAAGTGGAAGAATGAAGATGTATGAGATGTCGTTGTTGAAGAGAGAAGCTCACTGGATTGGTCTTGCTACTGGTTGGATTAATGACCATAATCCTTGAACACCCATCTCTGGGAGAAGGAAGAAGGAAGATTGAGATCTTGCTGTTGATGGTTGTGGAGACAAAGAACAAGTCGAGAATGAGATCAACACAATCGCTTGTTCATCAACCATTACCCATCCAATCGCTGCCTATTCATTCCAGCAGTGCAACAGAAACAGTAGAGAAAGGACAAGCAGTCGCACAAAGGATGAGCGCAAGAGACAGAGATGGCAGGAATAGAGATAGAGATATTAGACACAGCGATCATCAATCTCTATCTGGATCTGCTGGAACTGAATTCCCTCTACTCCAGGCAGGATCAAGTGTATTGCTGATTCTAATCATCTATTCCATCGGATGGAAATCGTCCATTCTCATTCTACTCTCCACAACGTAAGTACAGACGAGAGGATCACAGTAGCCACACAAAGTCAATCTTCAGCTCACTCATCTCGATTCTCTTCTCTCTCTTCTCATCCAACAGCTTACTCCTTCTCAATCCATGGATTCGAATACTGTTAGAACTACCCTCTACTTCTTCGGTAGTTGGAAAGGTGAGAGCTGTTTCTCATTCTTTCTTGTCCATCGTCCATCTCTGAGTTCTTCTGACCATCTCATTCATCTCCTCTCCTCTTTTCAGTCTTCTCTGTCAAGGTTTGATCCAGCATATTATCTTTCTTCCTTTCACTTGGACCATGAATCAGAGACAAAGTCAGAAGAACAGGACAAATCATCCGAACCTTCCCCGATGAAGTCATCTTCAATCCAGAGGGAAAGGAAATTCACTCTATCAGTCCTACCACCTGCTGTCAGGGATAGACTGAGGATCACTGTGCCTCTGATAGTCAGAGACTTTGTCAAATATTGGTGGGTACCATAGAAGAAGATGAGATGATTGAGGGAAATGAGAGCACAAGACGTTCGAAGTCGATCCGATGATAACGTCCGTCGACAAGACAAATAATTTCATTCAATCGATATGATTCTCATCGAGAGGAAGAAGTGCTGTCTTTGATGTCACTGAAGCCAAATTCCCTACTCAGATGCTTGTGGTTGTCGACTGTCAGACCTTGTCTCGTATCTAACCCTCGAAGCCTCTCGTCTCTTCTCCACGCCCTGTCAGGTATGATCCTTTGACCTTTGCTCATCCTACTTTCCCAAACGAGGCTTCTGCAACTATCGAGCATCTGTGCGGAAGCGTCTATCTTCGAGTCAAGAAGAAGCGAACAGTCGATGTGGTGAGTCTGAGTTACCACTCTTAAATCTTTCGAACCTTCTCTAAGTCGTACCTCTCTTTCCATCTCGTATTCTTTCCACTTTCAGGCATCAAATCTACTTCTTACTTCATCTTCAGTCATACTATCAGCCCTAAGAGCTCGCCGCAGCGAATCGACATCTCAACCAAAGCCTTCAACTTCAAGTTCAACCGATCCTCAACCTCCATCTGCCAATCCATCTCTACCTCCAATCCATTCTTGGAATTCAACTTCTTCCAGAATCCAATCTTTAAGATCTTCATTACAGAAATTTCTTTCGATTCATCTACCCAATGAGACTAGTTCTTCAATCTTGGTCACTTCAGTCTTGACTGAAATCTTGACAAAACAACTTTGGGGAGTGATTCAAATCATTGGAGATCCGGATTGGATCAATAGGAAAATCGTGGAAAGTAGTCAAAAACAGGAAGATAGCGGATTGAGTTCGAATGTTGGATTGGGATTGCAGAAAGAATTGGGGAGTGAAGCGATCATCAAATCTCCTCAGTTGAATGTCGATCCTGCTGCTGACAAGGAGCTTTTGTTGAAGGCTCAACGGGAAGCTAATCTGCCTTTCAACGATGAAGAGCAAGCTCGATCTCGATCTCGACAGCAACAGCAACGGCAGCCTCAACCTCAAGAACAAATGAAAACCCATCCTTCAAGTCTTCAAACATCGAATCCTTCTTCTTCCTCCACTCCTTCTTCTAATCCGAGTCTTTCAAACAACATCGTCACTTCTTCAAGCTCAAATGTCAATCTTCCGACCAAGTCGAGCTCTACCGATCCGTTGACTTCGTTAGGCAACCTAGGTCTTTCGGCTCTTGGATCAGTGGGAAGAGTCGCTGGAAAGACTGTCGATGTCTTGGAAGGGGCTGTGGATGAAGTAGGAAACACTTTGATGGGAGGAGAAGCAACTATGCCTCAAGCTAGTAGAAATCGAGATTCAGGCGAACACCTTGCTCAGAGGAGGAAGCCTGTCTCTTATGGTTTCGATCAAGATGAAACAATTCAGAGACCTCCTTCTAATCTCAACAGTGATCTACCCTCGGGAGATTTCAGAGAGCCACAGCTTCCAGAAAGTCTTCGAAATTCGATGAAAGATCACTCAAACAATTACGAGTCGGATAATGGTCGAAGGTCAATCGAAGGTTATGAAATAAGAGAACCGATTCGAGAACCTAGAGCTCCTCCCACTCTACCTCCAAGAACGCCAACTCTTTCATCTTCTACAACCTTCAATCACTCGGATTTTTCATCGTTATCTTCAGTTCTTTCAAGAGAAGATGCTGAGACTTACGACAGATTCGAATCATTCTTAGAGAATCAATCTTCTCGAGAAGACCAATCATTACTTAGACTTCATACTCAATTAGACACATTGACTCAAATATCAAACATGAGTTCCCCTGACGAACCAACGTTCAGAACCGATGCTCTGGCTATCTTGGAAAAAGCTGGAATGCTTCTCTCGAAAGATAGTGACATCAAAAGAGAAGTCGAGTCGACTCTGGAGAGGTTGCAAATCGAAGGAAATGGGAATCTGAGATCTCTAGAAGGATTGAAGATCAAGGTAGATGAAGGCCTGAGGAGATGTTATCATACATTCTGCGAACGACAGCAAGGAAAAAGAAATCAAGCCATAAGTTCTAATAGATTATCAGCTCCAGTCACTCCTTCAAATTCAGCAACCTCAACGACAAACCGATTGTCTTCTACTGCAGACACTTCTAGTTCTTCCATTCAACGTTCCAATTCACCCGGATTCAACTATGTAGCTCGTGGTTCGGCTCCAAAACCTCAGCCTGAACCACCAGTGCCTCTGAATTACACTCCAAGAAAGAAGAGCTCGAACTTCGCTCCAGCAGTATCTGAATTGAATCAAGTTAGATCTATTTCATCCGAAGAGAACCCGCCAGTCGCACCATCCAGAGCTCAAACATCGGCAGATCAAGTCGCAGGATCTGAGAGGACCTCAATCGAAGGAAGGGCAAACGTTCCAGAAACCTCAACCCCAACTTCAACTTCGACTCCGGTCAGAGTTTCTTCTCCTTCACCAATGGCAACTTCTCAAAAGCTAGACAAAGCGCTCTCATCTCATCAAGCTCCAGCTCAGTCTCCATCAGTTTCCTCATCACCCGCTGCTCTTTCCTTGGAAGTGAGCGTGACTGACGTTTCGCCTACTTCCAATGGACCTAATTCGCTGGTGGATCCCAAGTCCTTGGAGCTGATGGTGGCAGTGGAAGGAATGGCCGCTTCCGGAGGAGGTTTCGTTCTCGTTAGGAGATGGGTCGAATTCGAGAACTTGGATCTCGAACTGAGAAGATCTTCCCTTCCCAGATCTACAATCCCTCAACTACCGAATCTCAGGTCCAAAGCTCAGACCTCGATGTCAGCATGTCAGTTGATCGAAGGCTATCTCGGCAAGTTACTTTCCAATCCGAATCTGATTCATTTAGAGGTCACCAAAAGGTTCGTCGACAAGACGAGAGCAGGAGCAGGAGCTGAGACCGAGTCAATCAGATCCAAAGGAGGACCAAAGGCTTTCATAGGAAGCATGGGAGCTTTCGGTGGAACCTTGGGTAGGACTGTAGCTATCGGAGCCTCTTCAGTCGGTGCAGCAGTTGGCAATGTGGGAAAGACTGCAGGTCAGAACATGGGACTCGGAATGGAGAAGAGCAGAACGTCCTCGACGACTAATCAAGCTCCTTCGACTCGCAACAGTAATGCTCTTACTTCGAATGGCTTCTCCAATTTCGAGAACCCTTCATCTCTCTCAATCACATCTTCAAGATCAAGCTCTCCAACAGGACTCTCACCTAATCTCGATGCTCCAAACTCTTCCGTCAACGACGCTCAATTCTCTTCGAAACAAACCATAGCTTCTCCTCAACTGGACGTCGACATTTCAGCTCAAGATCTAGATGCTCTTCTATCCGCTGTCTTCTCAGTCGCAGATGAAGCGTTTGATCTTTCCGGAGGTTGGACCTTCAGAAGAGGAATGTTGCGAGTCTTAGAACAGATTGTTAGAGCAAGTTATGGTGGAACAATCATCAATGCTTTCAATCACACTTCTCAAGCTTTGAGTTCGGAAAGTTTGGGAAATCATTTGGAAGGTTTGACAGATGGTTTTTGGCCAATCGAAAAGGACGATGGTGGAGCTGAAAGTAACTTCAAGAATGACCCTTTCGACATAAGCAAACGAGTTTGGGATTCGACTCCATCTCCAGAGAGAACTTTGGAAGAAAGAGAGAAGACTTCAAAAGAGGCTAGGATGGTCGTCTTGAGTTACACTCCAACTCAAGCTGCTTTCTTGTTGGGTCCGGGAGGGAAAACCAGTTGTGAAAAGGCTTTGGCAACGATTCACGGAGAGATCGAAAATCCTATCACTTCTTTGGACGTTGCCTTGACGATTGTTTTGAAGATTCTGGAGATCTCTTGCGAATGATTTTGTATGTTTTCATTTGTATCATATACCTCGCTGCAAAGGAACTGAAACAATTCAGAACGATAGATTGCATCTAGATGAGAGAAGGAAAAACAGAAGTAACAAAGGTAGAGAGACAACAACTTGAGGGATATCCTTGACTTTTTTGTTTCCGGATTTTTTGAATGAAAAAACTACTTGCATTTGTGAGATGAAGGAAAGAAAGAGCAGGGAACGGAAGAATGAAAAAAATTGAAGCAGTGGCATACATGAAAGAAGGCTCCCGGAAACATGAAGAGGGAAAAGGTTGGGGAAACTCGACATACATAGAAAAAGATCAACCTGGCCAATGACAGCAATGCTGATGACCAGGGATATGAAACGAGAGAGTCGGAGACATGACCAGAAAAAATGAAGAAGTGTCTAGGAAACGAAACGAGAAGGAAATTGAAAGTTATTGTCCTTGAACGAAGGGAAGCACGAAAGCTAGGAGACCAAAAGGCCTTGAGATCTAATTTTGATTGAGAAAAGAGACTGTGATGTGCGAGAGTATGATGGAAGAGATCGAGGTAGAATGTCAGCAAAAGGGACATCCAAAAGAAAAAGAAAAGAGCTCGCACTGTATTTTCAAGCGCACTCACCTCTTAGAATCGTAAAAATTTGGGCCATTCAGTCAAAAATCCACCGCCACCTTGCTGTTCATTCTCAGCTACCTCCTCATTCAATCCAGCTTCTCCTTGCTCTGCTTCCTTTTGAAGGTTTCTGAGTCTTGATCTTGTTCGAGGCGAAGATGGAGGTGATGTTGACGATGCACCCAGGCCACCCCAAGCGAACTCTTCCGAGGTTGATCGAGGTTGAGCTCCCGATCTAGGAAGAGTACCTCCTTTGGAAGGTGAAAGGGTCGCAGCTCTGGAAGCTTCCAAATGAGCTGCTGCAGCCGAAGCTCGTTGAGAAGCAGAAGCAACCCTCGGAGATTGTCTCCATGAGCCCGAACCTTCTTGAGAATGAATGGCAGGAGGAGGAACATTGGCATCTCCAAGTGAAGGAGAAGATGTTGAAGTGTGAAGAGTAGGAGGAAGAGGAGGTACTGGACCTGGGAGTAGAGATTTGGGAAGAGCTCTCGGAGTCGTTGGATTTGGTTCAGTCCCAGATCCTGAACCTTGACGACCATGATTTGAACCACCAGAAGAAGTAGCAGCATCTCTATTTGCTTGTCTGAGCATTGCTGCACCTAGAGTTGGACTTGGGAAATGACCTTGTCCTCCTAAAGGAAGATTACGAAGGAGTTGAGCCTCTTCTTCTTCATCTTCTTGTCCAGGTAGATCTGCAACACTCGACAAGCGTCGATTTCCACCAGCTTCAGCACTGTTGCTTCTAGGTCTCTTCTTTTTGTTGGAGGAAGAAGATGGTCTATTCGGTTCGTGACTTGCAAGACTTCCGCCAGCAGTAGCATTGCTACTTTGAGCGTCAGAATCCCAATCTCCATTCTCATAGTCGGCTTCTCCGAGAGCAGATTTTTGACGACCAGCAGCATACGCAGCTCTACTGCTACTAGCAAAGCTGCCGCTACCACTCCCAGATCCACTGCCTGCTAGTCGACCAGATCCACGAGTGCTAGAGCTTGATCCTCTTGCGAGATGAGATGGACTGTAAGAAGCTGCACCTGTACTTGCTCCGCTATCACTCGCTCCTCTACCAGTTCCATGAGATCTTCTAGATCCAGAGCTTAGAGAGCCAGAAGCTCCCGAAGAAGATGCTTGAGGGTGTTGAGAGAGACTCTCGAGTCCTGTCATGATCGAAGCGTTCTCACTTGCTGATCTCCTAGACATCGAACCACCGCTTCCGCTGGCATTCGATACGCTGGCAGCATATCCATCGCCACCTCTCCTTGAAGATGAAGAATGGGAAGTACCGATGCTTCTAGGAGCTGGAGAATGTCTTGAACCTGAACCTGAGCCTGCAGCTAAGAGAAGACCTTCGTTTGGTACCGAGCCTGAGCCTCCAGAGCCTTCTCGAGATGAATTGACTGCAGCTGGTGAATTCTGACCTCCACTTCCACCATGACCTAGAGTAGAAGCTCTGTAGATCGTAGCATGTTCGCTTCGAGCATCTGGGGCTAATCCTGGATCGCTAGCAGTTGGAGCTTCGTGTCTTGCTGTTTGGAATTGTTCGACAGCTCCATCGTCTTGATCGTTTCCTTCTTGAGTGGAAGCTAGAGGTTGAGTTTCGGTTTGGTTCGAAGAACTGTTTCCTCCAGATAGCCAAGTTTGAGGATTCATTGTCAGTCTATGCCATCCAGCAGCCATTCCTCCAAAGAATCCAGCTCCAACAGCAGCAGAGGCAGCAGCATTCTCTACATTTCGATGAAGATTCTCGCTCTCTTCGTCTGGAATGTCTTGAACGTCTTCAGAGCTTCTGACTCCATTGCCAGTCTCAGCATCGCTCTGACTGCGATCATCATCCTCCTCATCACCTTCTCCGTCTCTTTCTCTACTGAAGCTACTAGAGACTCTCATCCGGCTTCCACCTCTTCTCGAAGCGCCACTTCCAGTCCCAGAAACGAAGCTTCGAGCACCTCTTGGTTCTCCCATGGTTCCTCTCGGAGAGCTGGTTCCAGTTTGATAATATTGAGAAGCAAACTCATCCAATCCGCCTGGCGTTCGAGATCCATTTCCTCCCAAACCGCTTCCTCTGATAGACGCTGAACCAGATCCAGAATTGGAGCCAGAGAATGCTTCTGAGGATTGAGATCTCTCTCCGAACTCTCCTACTGAACGAATGGTCGAAAGTCTGCCGTGTTGAGCGTATCCCGTGGAAGGAGGTCCTAGATTTCCATAGACTTGAGCTCCGCTTCGATCTCTAGAATGAGAATGAGAACCACCTAGAGGTGTCGGTTCATCCGTTTCCGAATCAGTCTGACCAGGAGTGTGAGCATCAGGACCTAGAAGATTGGTGTTGTGACTTAAGAATTGAGAATGTCTTGGTCTCTTTCCAGCAGCTCTGTCTTCTTCCGATAACTGATCAGTGCTAGATCCATAGCCAGAGGGTACTCCAGAAGGATAGAATCCTTTCGAGTATGTGCTTCCAGCGCTGTCTCGATGTTGAGCAGCCAAAAGACCCAGTCCACCAGCAGCTCCAGCCTCCAGCTGCCAAAGCTGCATTCCCTAGATTCGGAACGTCTCTAGTTCTTCCAGAAGAATCAGTGTCAAAGGTGTCCGAAGAGACTCGAGGTTCTCCTAATCCCAATTCTCCACTGCCGAAACCTTCCTGGAATCCAGGTAGAGTAGCAGCGGCACCTTCCTTGCTTGGAGCTAAGTTTCCAAAGACGTGAGCTTGACGTTCTCTAGGAGCTCGAGGAGGCGGAGGAAGAGAGGCGCCAATGATTGGAGATTCTTGAGTCCTTCCACCAGTAGAAGCTGAAGAGACTCCTCCTCCGCTGATGGTCGCTGAGCCAGATCCAGATCCTGAACCTGAACCTGCGTGAGACTGACCGGCAGTTCCTGATCTTCCAGAGTTGCTGTTGGTTCCAGAAGTGTATCCGCCTCCAGCGCTACTTGTCGGTCTGTGACTTGAAGCCGTTCTAGAATGAGATTCTCTAGTCGAAGGTCTAGTAGCATTGAAAGCTCCGACTCCGACTCCAGCTGAAGATCCAGAATGAGATGGAGTCATTCCAGAAATGTCTCTTTCTTCCATCTCTGAGTGGCCGCTTCTCTTGTTCGAAGAGGCAAGAGCAGCACCAGCCAAAGCACCAGCTCCCAAGGCTCCAGCTGCTCCTCCTCCCCAACCAGAATGACCTGCGTTCCTCATCTCTGAATCATCTCCACCATAGAGTTCCCCATCTTCACCTCCGACCGCTCCAGGCCCATCTGTTGCGAAATTGTTCATGAGACCTCTCCTCTCTGTCATTTCCGGTTCTTCGTGATCTAGATCTGGATCAGCGTCGTAATCGTCAGAGAATGGATCTTGATCTTGAGTTGGTGAGGATTGATTGTTGCTTCTCTTGGATGACTTGCTTCTACCCAGAGCAGCTGCTAACAATCCAGCTCCAGCTCCGATTCCAAGAGCTGATCCTAGACCTTTCTTCTTTCCACCGCTACCGTTTTGAGCAGAAGGTGAACCTCGACCAATGTTTCCATAAATATGACCTCTTGAAGACCTTCTTCCATAAGAACCGGTTGGACTCGAAGTTGGATCGTTCGCGTTTCTCTCTTGTTTCTTTCCACCTACTACGAAGAAACCAGATCCACCTCCTCCAGTGAGATGATCTTCCTCCCATTCATCAGATCTGAGACTTCCTCTACTTCTCGAAGCTCCAGCAGCTACTCCAGCAGCTGCACCAGCGCCTGCTGCTCCCAGAGCTGCATAGTTTCCTTTTGAAGCCCCTCCGGTTGAAAAGCCACTAGCCCATTTATCAGAGATCTGCCTCTTTCTGCTACCCATTCCAGCCATCCCAGCAGCGGTTGCTTCTTCATTTCTACGTTTCCTTCGAATGCAAAGAAGAACGAGAAGAAGGAGAAGAAGGAATCCAAGAACGGATCCGACTACGATTCCTGCGATTTGACCGTCAGAAAGACCTGAAGCGTTGAGTTGATTTGGAGTGATGGGAACTCCATTGCTGTTGGTCGGCTGCAGACTCGAGCTCGAGGAAGTACCGCTAGAAGTTGATGAAGGTAAAGAGCTGGTCGATGACGGTTGAGAAGAAGTAGTGGCAGAATTGGAATTCGATGTCGAGATTGGATTGGATGCTGTGGATGCAGAGTTGCTGTTCTGAGGGTTGGAGTTGGTTGCAGAATTGGTGTTTCCAGTTTCAGTCTGAGAGACTGAATTTACGTTGGAGGATTCATTGGAGTTCGTAGGTTGAGTAGCGGATTGAGTTGCAGATTGGGAGGTTGCAGTCTCTCCATCCGATCCAGTAGCAGTCGCTGTCTCCCCTTGACTGTTCGATTGAGAATTGGATTCGGTTGCTGATGAATTATTTGTCTCTGTAGTTGCACCTTGACTTCCAGAAGTTGCAGTTGCAGTTGAGCCTTGACTATTAGTTGAACCTTGACTACCAGAGGTCGCAGTATCTTGACCAGGAAGAACCCATCCAGTTCCAAGGGGCGGTGGTGGTAGAGGACCATCGTAAGTCAAAGGTAGATTGACTACACTATAAGCCACCTGAGTCCTAACCTCTTCAGAGACTACGACTGTTTGAGAAGGAGCAGCATCACCACCATAGACTACCCCTATTCGAGTGACAGTGACTGTCTCTACGTTTGTTTGATAGGCTGAATAGGATAGATAGTCAGGTAGAGGTTGATCTGTTGCTTGAGGACCTGCTGCTTGAGTTGGATAGAAACTGATAGACATGCCCTAACTCGATCGAAGAGTGTGGAGAATGGTTCTTGGGTGGATGGGATTTTGGGAGAGGTCAGACCTCTTTGGAGATCGGATTGGAAGCTCTCTTCTCTCTCTGCCTTCTGATTTCCAGTCTGTCAGAATGAAAATGTGAAGAATTCATGATTTGTTGGATGAGCCATCGTACTTATTGAATCCCGTTTAGCATCCAAGCAAGCCAACAGCTTTCCCCTATCCCTGCATCCTGAGTTAGCAACTCACCTTTCTAAGTTGTCTCTCTGTTCCTTTCCGTCGATGATGATGTTTCTCTCTCTTCTTTAGAATCGTTACTTCGTTAGAATTATGGCTTAACGTAAAGTCGTAAATGGTTTGTGTGTGGAGTTAGGATGGAAGCTTAGGAAGAAGCAAAAGTCGAATGGTTGCTTGGAGAAAAAGTAATGTGACTTTTTCGCCAAACATCGCGTCGATCTACAGAGCCGATTGCCTTTCTCTTTCCTTTCAGACTCAAATTTGTTTGTTGTCTTTCAATCTCAGAAACGTCCTCCGAGACCGAATTCTCTTTCCAAGACAGATACAGTTCTGAACAGAGCTGAGCGTCAAGTCTTTTGTTCACTGCAGAGCACTGCAGAACGAGACTAGTACAGCGCATTGGCTCATAGGAATTATGAAGTATTACAATAAAGTACAATATTACTGATAGAAACAAGATTAAGAAAGTCATAAAGAGGTCACGACGTTGGATTATTTTCTCGGAACATTTTCCTCTTCAACCACCACCTTCTCTTTCATTCTCCTCCATTCTGCAACAAAGGTTCCATAGGTTTAAACATCTTGTTCTCTGGCTCGGGTTGATCGATACCTTCTCCTTCTTCACGTTTACGTTTGAGAGGGGAAAGAGTGTCCTTCGACGAAGAAGCTTCGTTTGGAAGAGGTTGAGTTGAGTAAGAAGATGATGAGAAAGCTAGCTGAGGCTCAGGTTGAGGTTCGCCCCAAGACTGTATGAGAGAAAGAAAATAGGAACGAATTGGAATGAAAGGCTTCAGAAAAAGATTCGGGAGCTAAGAGAGAATAAAAGCTTCGACAATTCTTCTCATCTCTACTCACGTTTTTCTCAGCTGTTGCACTCAAAGCTTTCAAATCTGGTAATCTGTTTCCATCAATTCCAAAGGACTTCTCACCATTCATAACCTTCTCATCACCAACACTGTTACGATTAACACCATTACTACTTCCACCATGGTTATTATTAACATCCATCAATTTCTCCTTCAAACTTTGAATTTCTTTCAAACTATTCTCTTCTGAAAGTTTAGCTTGAGATTTCAAACTTTCGCTAAACAATTTCTCTTGATCCAATTCATCTCTCAAGGAGAAAGTAGTGACTTCCAAAGAATGAGTCTTTGATCTCAAAACGTTGGACAGTTTCTTTTCTTCTGCCAATTCCATCTCTGTAGATTCGATTCTTTTGTTCAATTGCGAATTCTTTGTTTTCAGTTCTTGAATTTCCTTTTCGATTTCATCTAGGTTAAGATTGGAAGTAGAAGATAGATCCTCTATGGAAGGAGAGCGAGTGCAATGTTGTTCGAGGAGTGAAGTCAGATTTGATGGAAGAGACCAAGAAAGTAACGTCAGCGTCCAATGACTACGGGAAGCATAAACACAAACAAGTCAGCGAGATCTTTCCAACTCACCATCAAAAGTCAAGATATCAATCTCATCTTCGTCATCTTCCGCCGCTTGATTTTGTTGTTTCTTCTTTGGACTAGCTTTTGAAGAAGTCGAAGTTCTTTTCTGAGGTTTACTTGAAGAAACACCGGTGTTGCTTTTGGATTGATTAGCTGCTGAACCATTAGCTTTAGATGAACTACCACCACCGCGATTCGAACCAGATGCAGAAGGAGTACCATTTTCGTTTTCGTCTCCACCTTCTTCCAAACCTCTATGAGTAGGAGTATCTACGATTCCATCTATCAAACTTGGATCTATACCAGTATGAATCCTATTCCAATGTTCATGAAAACTTCTTGGAGTTTGATATTTACGATCACAGATTTTGGCAGGACAAGTCCATCTTGGAGGACCAGTGTCGTTTAATCTATCCTCTTCTGATCTCTTTGCTGCGTTCACTTCTACCCATACCACTCCATTTGTACATTTCAATTCGGATGTAAAGGTGTTTCTACAATGTCTTAACCAATGAGTAAAGGCGTTGGCTTGGGCTTGCTTTCTTGAAATGGATGGATCTGTACCGAAAAATTCTTTTTTACAGACCCTACAGAAGGTTCTGGATTTGGATTCTGCTTCGTCTCTTTGATTGAAGTGGAAGTGAGAAGTTGGTGAATCTACGTTCTTGGCCATCTTGTTTATGGATGGATCGAGAGGGAGAGATTGGTATTTGAGTGGATGTGGATGGATGGATGGATGTGGATGCTGGATGCGACTGAGTACGAATGAGACGAAGAGATGAGGTAATGACTCTTCGTTTGAACGCTCTGTTTGATTTGATTGGATGCGATTCTTGATTCTCTTTGCGATTCAGTTGCTATTGTGGATTATCTGTGAATAGATAAGAAAAGAGGTTGCGAGTAGAAGGAAGGGAAGAAAGAACGAAGATGAAGAAAATTTGCACGACGAACGTCTCGGCGATGAACGAAAGATTGAACCCCGTTGGATGACGTAGGATTGAGGGAGATCAATTCTCGAACAGCAGAGATTCACATTGATCACAGTTGAACAGACAAAACTCGACAATGAATATGTCCAACAAGAAAAAGATGTCAGCTTCGGTAGACTCGGTCTTGCTGGAGCTCCTCAGAGATCCAATACGACCAACGACAATCTAGTACGAATGAACATCAAATCACAGAAGAAGTGATATACAAGGATGTAGAAGAACAACAGAAAGCTGAGTGTGAAGGGCGAAGCTGCACAGAGAGACCAAAGACTTTTCAACAAGTCATAGAACAACGAAGAGGAAAGCGAATAAAGACTTGATTCAGAAGTTCTCTTAATCCTTCCTTCTACCTTCTTCATTTCCTTCATCGCCATTTATGCTCATTTCTCCAACTTTCTCACTTGTACCATTCACGTCGGGTTTGTCATCTGGATCCTCTTCGTCATCTCCATAAACCTGTTCGGCCTTTTCCTCTTCATCTCTTTCCTGTTGCCAATTCTTCATGTATTGAGATAGTTCGAACTGAAAGAAATGCGAAAGAATCAAGATAGAAAAGAGTGAGGGAGATAGTCAGTAAACAGACGTCAGAGCAAGGCAGTCTTTCCTTTCCAGATCGAAGTCTCTGAATCTTTCGACCTGCTTTCATATTCCTCCCTCCAATACCCATCTCTATTACTCACCTCTCCATCATCACCATCCTCTTCATCATCATCACCAAACATTTCAGGATTAAGAGTAAACATTTCCTTTCCACTCAAACCAGCCAATTTATTAGCTTGAGCCTGAGTAGCTTTCTTATTCCTAGCCAATTCCTCTTCCGCTTGTTTCTTATCTTGTCTCTGTTTCTTCCAAATGGCAAAAGTCTCTGCAGTGACTGGAGTCAATTGAGTGGTAGGTAATCTCTTCCTTTGATGTTCCAAGAATTCTTCTAAGGTGATTTCATTGGCTTTCTCTGCTGCTTCTTGTTCTTTCTTTTGAGCTTTCAAAATGAATCCTGGTGGTAATCTATGTTTGTACATGCACTTTTCTCCTCCATTTGGACACTGTGAAAGAAGAAGAAATGAAAGGTTCGACAAGAAAAGAGATGCATCAGAGATTCGAAAGAAGGAGCAAGGTCAGAAATGTTTCGTCGTAAATCGTTAAGCATAGAAGGATACGATAATTCATTGACTTCGCAATCAATGTCAAGGATACCATTCTCTAGAAAACTCACCTCCCAGAACCAACCATACTTTCCATCTTCAACAGCATCCAAAAAGAACTTGCAAACCTTGTCGGTCGTACTCTTTGGATTACCATGTTTCGAGAGAATGACACTGTCCAACTTGGCTTGATCCCACTTATCCATAGTATCTAGATTTGACGAAGGAAGAAGGGGGCGACAAACAAAGAGCAAATCGAGAAAGTTAGTGAAAATGATGGGGAAAGACAAAGAGAGAGGACTACCTTCTCTTTTGACTCACCTGTCTTTTTGTCTCCAGCAGGATCGTCTCTCATATCAGTATAAAGATCTTTCTTCTGAACCTTCCTACTAGCATCATCCGAATGACCGAATTTGCACTATTTGAAATCATAATAGGTAGATAGGTTGAAGGGGAAAGGGGGAGGCAGAAGATTGGAGTTTGGAGTCAGGTCCATCGAACTTATGAAGCTCTCATTTGTTATCCTTGAAAATAAGAAAAAGAGGTCTGAATATTGAATGATCGAAAGCAAAGGGCTTTGTATAGACTTCTTGACTTTCGATAGGTCGTGTGACATTGAGGATAGATAGAAAGAAAGAAATGGAAATTCTCAAAGAGAGATGTGAGAATCGAGACTCACCTTGTTACCTTTATCACATTTTCCAGCCTTCCAGAAAGCACAGGTGATAGTCTTTGGATCTGGAATCAGAGGGAACAGAGGGATGAAAAGAGAAAGAGAGTAAAGAGTGGTGGAGTGAGTTACAAGAAGATGACCTTCTACGTTGGATAGAGCCAAGTCAAGCTACCAAAAGAAGGTTCCTAACAATACAGACTATACTGAGTTCATCTCTCTCGATTAGAACAGTGAGAAACAGGCCCGATTGGTCGTCGATGGCAGTCACTCTTGGACTCCACTCCATCCTCCCTTCTCTCTCTCTCTCTTCTGCCTCCCACCTTGTACTCTAGTCTACTCACCAACACCAAAGGGAACTTTTGGTTGAGTGACTTGAAAGAGACTCAATTCTGCGGCTCTCTGTTTTTCGAATTCTACCTTTCTCCTTTTCTCCTCTTCCTTTTTCTTTTCCTTTGCCAAAGCTTCTTTACTTTTTCCAGTTTGAGCTTCCTGTTGACTCAAGGTTTGGATTTGTTTCTTGGCCTTTCCTCCCTTTTGATTCTTCATCCCGAACGCCTTGTCTGGCTTCGCTGACCCTTTTGGTGGCATCTTGATGTTACGATTTCGATAGTGGTTGGTTCGATGGAGAAGGAGAGAAGCTTTTTCGAGACTTTCTCTCTTCCTTTCTCGACGACGACGACGATGCAAAGTTGCAAGAATTCGATTCCTTCTTTATTTGATTCAAATCTATCAAGACATCTTTTAAATTCATCAAGAAAGAGAATCATTCAATCAAGCATCTCATTCACTAGCATATCTCCAACTACTTCTTCTCGTCGTCCAAATCCATTCGTTCCATCTTCATCTTCATCTTCATCTTCATCTACCAGAACAATGTCAACAACAACTTCTTCCATAACTTCCACTTCAAACTGTGTTCCATGTAAATCATCCTCGACCCAACCTTTGACAGAACAAGAACATCAATCTCATTTCCATCCTCTTTCTCAAAAAGGTTGGCAAATCGATACCGATTCTACCTCTACGGACCCCAAGTCATCTATCAAAGTCCTATCTAAAAATTACAGGTTCAAAAATTGGAAAACGGCTCAGAAATTCGTAGAGAGGATTGGAGAGGTCTCCGAAGCACAGGGTCATCATCCTACTCTTTTACTCAGTTGGGGAATGGTCAAGGTGGAATGGTGGACTCATACCGTAAAAGGAGTGGGTATATACAGAAAAAGTGGTAATTGATGGATCAAATAGGTAATGTGTGTGTGTTATGCTGATCTTCTCTCCTTTTTTTTGGCTCTCTCTTTTCTGCTTCGCACTTGGAATGCAAAGATTCATACTAATGATTACATTATGGCTATCAAGACTGATGAGATTGCTGAGAAATCGGAAGGTTTGAAAATACCCAAAGTGTAGGCTACGGATCAAGAGGAGAAAGAAACAGAAATTTCAAGATGTTGATGGGGAAAATGATGATGTAGCATGGTTAACGGCAAGAGATAAGATCTCACTTTTATTCCGAATTAAAGATCTCCCTTCTCATTTGGTTCTTCCAACCACTAGCGTCAGGAAACTATGGACTTTCTCTTCATATGGAACAAAGATTCGTAGAGAACGATCAGAATAGTGAAGAGTTGGAAGACCTGCTCATGCACGCACTTCAACTCTTCTGGTAGGAGATCTGTCCCTTTTCCACTCTACTTTGGTCCAAGAATCTCAAAGACATCTCGCGCATAATCGTTTCAATCCTCTATAAATCTTTCGAGAGTGCCTCCATTAAGAAATGGTGGAAGGGAATTGATTTTGGGTGGCGAATCCGTTAGAGATTCGTGATGTAGAGTTCACTCAGACGAGACTCTCTCTTCTCCTCTCTCTGTCTTTTTCTCTCTCGGGAAAAGTTTGACAGCGAGAACGAGTGTGTTGTATTTGGAAGTCCCCGAGAAGCTCTTTTTGGCGTAGAGCGAGGTTTCAGATTTAGAACCCGTGTCGATGATGCGTCTTCCAAACAAACAAAAAGCGAAGGCGAAGCGTTCTCTCTCTCTGTCTCTTTTTTTTTGATCTTGGGTCCAATCGATAAGAGCAATCGAGAACGTAATGCTTTTCCTAGAGTGTCACTTGAGCTCGAAATACCCTGTTCTAGTCTTCAGAGATCTCAAAGCTTGATTCCACTTGCAAGACTCTCCCTCTCTCCTTTGCTTTCTCCTCTGTTTTCGCCATTCTTTTCAGTTTGATTAATGATTCACAGGATACATAGAGCGAGAGTGAGCGATAGTGAGACCTCATTGACTCTTTAGTGCCTCTTAAAAGCGGACTGAATCCATCGCTTCTTCAGGCCACGCACCCTTGCCCTTTGCTTCCTTCTACCTCTACCTCTCTCCTCTACCACACTCTTTCAATTCAAAGAAATCACCAAGAGAAGAGTCTTGAGCTCAGTAAGTCAGCACAAACACAAAGAGAGATAGACAGACACAGAAGTTCAAGCGTAATCTAACCTTCTGTCCTTCTTCTCCAACCATCTGCTCACCTCATTCACTCGCAGCAGGCCAACTGACTCTCTGAGAAACTCAAGCTCAGAGTCGTATATTCGCTCTTTGTGCTCAGTCAAGAACAGAACGATCAAAAGGGAGGATAGGACTCAGGGAAAGTAATCAGTAGAAGCTCAAGAGGTCAAGGCAGGAACCTTGTCTAGCTGGTATCCTCAACCTCACTTCGTTTCCGCTGAGACATAGCAAGTAGCAAGTGAACCGATAAGAAATGGAGACTTCAATAGAACCATCAGCCCAAGCAAAGAGCAAAGACTCGAATCCGAGCACGACGATTTCCTCTCCATCTTCAAACTCTATCTCTGCCACAAATCAGCAGCCTCTTCCTCCTGCTACCACCACTCAGGTCCAATTGGATCCAGATGCTTGGGTGAGAGCTGCAAGACCTGGCGATGAAAATCATCATCTATGGTTGGAAAGATTTGGTTCGATTCATTCATCTCATCCAAGAAGAGTAAAGAGTAATCTCAGTGGGAAGGATTCTAGTAACCTCAAACCTTCCGCTTCTTCCATCTTCAACAACAACAATTCCACTTCTTCATCCTCAAGAGCTAGGTCTGAAAGTGTAGGCGGTTCGATCAGTAGAAATCATCAGAATGGGAATGGAACTGTGGGGTTGGTGGATCAGAAAGAGGTGAGAAGGAGAGCTACTACCATTGATGATCAATCTTCAAATTCAAGGGGTAAATCAGCAACTATGGTCTCATCTGGAGTCTCGGGATCCAAGGCTAGAGATGGAGATGAGCAGGAATCCGATAATGAAGATTATGGAATCGTTGGAAATCAGAATCCTTCAGAAGGAGGAGGAGCACTCAACCCCACCTCAATCAATGGAGAAGAGGATCAAGAACCTTCGGAACATCTCTTATCTCCAGAAG
>JASXTE010000187.1:0-85796 GCA_030280995.1 Hemileia vastatrix | reverse complement strand
TCTAATCTATCCTTCTCAAAAAACTTCTCCTCACATCTCTTTCTTTTTCAAACAGGTCTATCAGCTCTACCTCCCACAACTCCAACTCCCATAGCCAACCCGTCCTCCTCTACAGATCCAACCTTCGTACCTTTAAGAGAATTAGCAGCTTCAAACGCAGTTTTAGCAGCTGCTCTCATTGGTATCTTACTACTACAAAGTGGTCAATACTTTTCTCAAAGGTTGGAAGAAAGGGAGAGAGCGGAAGAGGAAGAGGCTAGAACTAGGAGGAGAGAGAGAAGGAAGGAAATCGCCGAAAGGAAAAGAGCGGGTGGTGAGGTTAAACGAGTGGAAGGTGGGGTTCATTAAACAAGATGGGATTGATTGAGAGATTTTACAAGTACTTCAAGAAGTTTTTACTGGTTTTAGTTCTAGAATCGTCATTGGCATTTTCTAATTAGCTTGGAGTAAGGAATGGATAATCTTTGTGCAAGCCCTCTTTAATAGAATGGTTCGTGACCTCGGATTCTTTGCTTGAAAGCCAGAAGATTATCATCGAAGACTGGTTTTCATCGTAGGCTTTCTTCTGCTTCATCCTCGTTCGGCTCGAAGGAAGTGTTCTCGTTTGGGAGAGATCCGATCTCTCGTCCCTGTCCCCTTTTTCCTTCCGTCTCACTTGATTCCTTTTTCCCACTGGTGATAATTTCTGGATCTTTACGAAAGGTCCATCAACGATTGTGGAAAAGATAAATGGGACAGTCATAAGGGGTTGATGCTATTTCTGCTCCTTACGAAAGCAGAGATTTTTCACCACATGCATCTTTGCCTTCTTACCACTCAATCCTTCAAACATGAATCGAGATCAATTTACCTTTACTTTCACCAAGATCCTCAAGCGTCTTCCTACTCTAGAAAACATTCCAGAAGATGTGTCCGAAGTCATCGCTGATATGATCAAGAGCTGGGCTACTATCGAAGGGACTTTGGAGCAAAGGGAGAAGGAGAGAATGTAAGTAGAGCTATCAATCATCTACTTCTGACTCTCATCTCGTCTGACTTTGTCTTCTGATCCTTCTCTTTTCCCATCAGATTAAGAGATTCTGCCCTAAGAGCAGTGGCACTGAGCTGTCGCAGAGCACACAGATGTTATAGTCCACTTCTTCTTCAAAGCGTCACTCTCGATCCAAGGCACTTTTTCTCCTTCTATCAAGCGCTCAAGGCAAATCATGGATACAGTCTTACGATTAGATCATTGAGACTACAGGACGTAGGAGGAATGAGTGTGGAAGAGCAGATCTTCGTCGACTCCCAGTTGGCTTCAATGTCGAGGGATTGCTTCTCGGACGACCAAACTTTAGAGGGCTGGTCCGAGTTCCAGCAACTCCTTTTTAGCAAGTTGGCCTCTCTTCAAAATTTGATCTTAATGCACGGTCGTTTCTCCCCTCGTTCGCTCAGGGGGATCTCGTGCTTTCCAACCTCTCTGAAGAGGCTCCACATCCCAATCTGGAACGCCTCAACGTCAACGCAATGTTCCGCTCCCAGATTGACTGCAAAGAATGTCATTTGGCTGTTAACTTTCGGGGTCTTATCGGAGGGTTGCCTAGGCTTCACTATCTCCACCTCTGACTTTGACTTCCTGTCCGAGCATCATCAAGCGTTCGAAAGGTCTTCCAACATCAAAAAGCTATCACTCTGCTTCATCTTCGTCTACGAGGAGGAGGATCCAAGGACGTGGTGGGGAACATCGAGAGAGAGAGACATGGAGTTCAAGAGCGGGAACATGAAGACGGAAGCTTTATCATTACTGTTTCAAGTCGTTAATGGTAAATGGACTGGAATGCTTGGAATTCTATGCCCCGGCTGCAAGAGCGCCAAATCCTGGCGATGAGACTAGGTTAAGTCTGGAATACATCTTCCAATTGAAGAGTCTTTTCGGCAAACTTCTCCATCTTCGTTTATTCTGCTCCGATTACCAGTCAACAGCGATTCCTTTGTCTGTCTATCCTTGCCTAAGAACGCTCACAGTGGATAACACCTTCCTTTGGGATCTAGCCGATCTTAGCCAGTCTCAACTTTCTTCAAGCCTAGAGAGACTCGTTCTTCCCCATCATCTCACTTCCGCAGGCGGTTCACTTGAATTTTGTGAAGAGGAGCTTCTCGCTCAAGTCGTTAGAGATCAAGTATTGCCTCATCTCAAAGAGGTGGTCGTTCCTTTAGCTGCCATTGGAGTCGACGGGAAAGGATTAGACAGTTCTGAACAGTCAAAAGAGCTGGAGATATGGACTGACAGAAGAGAAAAGCTAGAAAGTGAGCAGGTCTTCAAGAGTGGCAAAGTAGAGTTGAGAAAAGTAGGTCCGGGGGTGAAGAGTGAGTAGTTGAAGCTTTGACTAGCTGACTTTGACCCTTTGAATATTCGAAGGAATGGATAGCTTGAGATGACACTCCTAATTTCTTCTCTAACTTATCTCTTTTCGCTCTTCATCTCCAAAAACAGTCACTTCGGACGACGAAACTTTCATGTCGCACATGTGTTGGCTGTCTCCTCCATAGTAAGGAGGATAAATCAGGAATGGAAGAGAGGGGATTCAACAAAAGAGAAAGAGCGTGGAAAATGAGAGAACGAAGTCATCAACAGCGGTTTCACTTGGTCGATTCGTCGCATCTTTACGAGCGTCAGATCATAGAATTACTTTTTTTGTTTCTTCGCCTAGAACTCTTTTTCTCTGCAGCTGAATAAAGGCTCGGTCTGACTTTCGGATCCTGGTTGAACTGAAACTGACTTTGGTTGAAAGTTCTGATCTTCGCATTGCCAACATGAAATTCTACAGTTCAAGCGCAAACAAGAACATTCGAAATCATTGATTACTTTCTATCAACCCTAACTCTCTCCACCTCGTCTCAACTCATCCGACTCTCACTCTTCCTTCCCACCGACCCAATCTCGCATCGCTCGACTGCCTCCCCACCTCGGGTCTAGAAGCACAGATTCCAACCACTTCTGCAGACCTCTCCTTCTACCCTCGAGATAGATTGCGTCGTATTTGTGAAGTAGCTTCTTGCGAGGTAGAGCAGGAAGATTCCGAGATGATTCCTGAGAACGCATTTGTATGAAAGGAACAGATCAGAAAAGTGGTCAGTCTACAAGTTCGGATGATGAATGTTAAGCTACTCGCACAGCTCATCGAGATTACTCACTGGACATTCAGCCAGAAGAGCTTTTCTCAGGTCGACGAAAGAAGAGAACCTTCGAAGAATGGTAATGATCGTACCCTGATAGAGCGAAGAAAAAGAGACAGTCAGTGAAAAGCGACAGACTAGATCCATTTTGATTCGTTTGCTCACCGTTTTGGTGGTAATCCTAACTGTAAAGACGATGAATCCTCTAGCTCTCTCTCCAACTTCATTCCAGCCTTTGATTCCAACCTGTCTCGCAAAGAGATCGTCTGGATCTGATTTCTTCTTTCTACCTTGAGATCTCCCAGCTTCGTTCCTATAACTTCTTCGTCTTGCAACGCTAGCTGAATTTGAAGGCATTCCATTCGAATCATCTTGATCATTCCCATCATTCGAATCCTCTTGGAAGTCCAAATCTCTCGATCTACCCGAAGAAGGAGAATCAGAACCTCTAGATCCCACACTGATTACAGAGGGACTATGGGATGAATTGGTATGAATAGAGACTGGAAGTGAAAGAAGAGAATCCAAAGACGCTGCATCATCGTCTTGATCCTCGTTTGTTCCCTCTTGAAAATCCGTTGGTATTCGGTCTCTAGAAGAGACAGAAGTAGATCTGAAGATTGGAGAAGAAGGTTCACTAGCATGTCCACTCCGTCTACCTCTGGATTGACAAGAAAAACTAGCAGGCTCTTCTTCTTCTTCTCTTTCCCACCGATCTCGATCTGGCTCTACTCTAGATGAACCTATCTGCTTGCCTTGAACTAGAGGAGTGAAAAATAGACTTGCTGTTCTCTCTATCACGTTTGCGTTTGAAGCCAATCTTCGAGCAGATCTGGAATCTTCGTGAATAGGATCATCATCGTCCAGAGGGAATGGAGCTTGAGTCACTCCTTCATCAGCATACTTGCTCCTCCGCCTTGAGGTAGAAGAAATAGATTTCTGAGAAGCAAGAATGTTACTTGCAGAAGAGGGAAGGGTAGAAGTAGAAGCGGCTTGAGATGGATCGACTCCAGCAGCTTTCGCTTGTCGATGGTTTCCATGAAGGATCAGAGGAGCGCTCTGAGTCGAAGTCACGGTAGCTGCCGAAGCCACACTCCTCCCTGGATCCAATGGTGCTGGTCCAGGACTTGACAGCTCCCTCCTACTAGGTCCGGGAGAAGGACTTGCGACTCTGCTTGAAGTTGGACTGGGAGATGGAGAGAGACTTTGGCTTTGAAGCTCTCGAGATAGAGAATTTGAAGGGGTGAGATACTCTTGAGATTCATCTTGTTCTACTTGAGGTGACTTGTTCGGAGTAGTAGCTCTTGATTTGAGGGGCGAAGAAGGTCTTGAATTTGGAGAAGGCGATAAGAGAGCATCTGGGAAAGATTGAAGGAAGAAGGCTGGAGGAGTTGAAGATCTAGAAGTAGTTTGTCCATGTGTCTCCATCAAACGACTTGAAGGAGAAAGCAATAGCTTTTCTGTTTCAGGATTCCTATTCAAAGCAGTTGACGATGATGATTCTGAAGAGACTGGAGTGACGGATCTCTTTCTTCCCCCAATCGTCTTTCCAACGACTTGACCATCTACCACTCTCTCCCCAAATTCGTTCAAATAAACATCCTGAACATTCAAGAACTTTTTCTTACTAGGGGTAGAGCTTCTGAGGCTGCCTCCTCTTTGACCATTTGAATCGTCTAGACTGAATTCCGTACCAGCATCAGCTCCTGATGATAGAATGATTGGTGTCCCTGTTCTGAATTCCCTGACTGAATCTGTAGTTGCAGCCAGACTTGCTGATGGTAGATGTTCATCCTGATCCGTTATATCTTGTTGAGGAAGATTAGAGATTCCACTTTGAGGATGATTGCTATCTGGAGAGTGAATCGGAGTGAGGACTGAATCTTTGCTCCATGCCTTGATTGGAGCAGGTGATGCCAATTTGAGAGGTGGTGGTGTTGATAGATCTATCCTTTTACTACTCATACTTGCTCTGACAGGTCTGCTGTGAGTTGCATTTGATCTGGAAGAGTTGCTAGTGTTGTTCTTGCCCAAAATATCCACATCTTGAGTCGCATCGGCAAGAGCTTCTTCTAACGACAATCTACTCATCTGGTTCTTGAAATGACGACTGTTTTGAAAGGAAGTTGGCTCAGAGAGTTAGTCTCGACATTGATGTTGTTGATTGCTGATTAGAGATTCAGTGGTAGTGGTTGAAGATCAAGAAGCTTATCAACATTTCTTCTCTCCAAATCTCCCTTCAAATCACACCTCCAAAGCAAACTCAAAATCAAATGTGAAATTTCAGATATGTTACATTTCCATTCACGTCCTTTCCACAGAGACCGCCTTCAACATTTCAGCTCCAATCACGTTGGCCTCCTCGAATCTCTCCTTGAAGAATCTACTGGTGTCTTCAAACCTCCCCTTGTACAATTCGAAGCTACCGAACTGAACAGCTTGAGACCAACCTCGGGCAGCGACTACGAACTCAGTATCATCGGCTCTGAAATCCGTCTCCTTGACAGCAGCTCTACATGCTTGACGAAGTCTATCTGGTGAACGGAAATAAAGATATTCGCAGACACCGATCCAAAGTCTAAAGATGGGAGTGGCAGCTAATTCCAAATGAGCATAAGGGTCTATCTTGAGAGAATGCCACGAATCTACGATTGCTAAAAGAGCTAGATGAGAATTAGGTGGTTGAGTTGATGTTGATGATGAATTTTCGACGTTTTGATCTAGAGTTTCGTTTGTGACTGCTTTCCTTGCAGCTAAATGGAATCTATCTAATAACTTATCAGACATCAGGATAGGTTTCCTTTGACTTGATTGTTTGTTTGAAGTTCCCACCTCGGACTGAGCGGTTTCATCGTCTGCCCATCCAAAGACACCTCTTCTTGCTTCCATCACTCTTTCGATCATCGCTTCTTCCCTCTCTGTGATCATCAATTTGAAGAGTTCGGTGACACTTTGAGCGTATCTGGCTACTTGAGTTCTAGCTGCTGGGTTGAGAATGGCTAGACCAGCATAGACATGCCATTTGGAAGAATAGATTCGCAGCATCAGATTGATCTTGACAGTTTCGATTCCTCCTGGATAGAGACCAGTCTCCCAAGGGTAGGCTTCAGTGCATCTCCATGCTGTTCCCATGCTAAAGAATGGAAAAGATGAGCGAACAAAGAGAAATCTGTCAGTGACCAGAGCTTCTCAGGCGAAGGAAGAGAAGGCGAGACTCACGATAGGAAAGCTGCGTGAGTCACAGCTTGTGTGTTTGCAGTCACTTGATCGTGTTCCTCGTAAGAGAGATAGACGAGCCTGGACTTGAAACAGGAAAAGATCTGCTCCACCAAATGAAGTTGTTCGTCTGAGGCTCGATGCTGGATGAGAACCTGAAAAGTGAGAAGAAAGAGAAAAATGGAGATGAGACCTTAACCTGTGTGACGAGCATAACGATAGCACTTCCTCATCACTCACCAAAGGCTGACCAGTAGTGTCGACTTTTGGACCATGAAGAGAATGACAAGAGACGATGGAGGTATCGCTAGGAAGATGCTTCTCGAAAGCTTCCCTTTCGGGAGCCTTGACCGAAGTCTGTCCAGAGACGATAGCTCCGACCTTTGTTGCTGGAAACGATATCAAAGGAAGTGGGAAGGAAAGAAAGAAAGATATATCAGAGACAAGGCAGGGCGAGAGGAGCTAGTCAGCCAGATCTGGTCTTTCCTTTTGGAACTTACAAGGCCCGTAAGTAGCGACTACGCTGTCGAGAAAGGCAGCTTCTACCGAGTAGATGATCAGATCACTTATCCTGGAAACGAGATGGCCATCTCTAAAGACTTTGAGCTTGGAATCTGAGAGACAGAAGGAGAAGTCGAGATGAACGTCAGAGAGAGAAATGAAAGTAACTCAACGGAGAGTAGGGGAATCTCACCTTTGAATTCTTGGGAGATAGTCTCGAACTTTTCTGGTCTATCGCATACATTCACACTGGGAGAAGAAAAAGAAAGAGAAAAGGATCAAGAAGGGGATGGTCAAAAAGTGTTGTTCTTCCAAGGCCAGCTTTCCGTTCTCTACATGCTCCTCCTGACGATGCCTGCGTGCCAATTCTTGTCACGGTAGTCTTTTTGGATGTTTCTACATTGCCGGTATGTCCTGAATAACGAGTTGATTGGCAGTCAAGGAGAGATATGTGGATACTTACTTGTAACCGGCCTGAGTGAATCTGTTTGCATACAGTCTCCCCATGTCTCCCATTCCAATGATTCCAATCTGGAAATCAGCTGGGATCTTTACCGAATCCTTTTGAGTTGAATTTGGAGTAGTCATCTTTGAAGAGAGATAGATTTCTGACCTTGTGACTTGCTGGATCGACTTTGTGGAAAGAGAAAGAGAAAGTTGCTTCTTTCTTCTCAACTTCATCAGCTCCGTCCAGCAAAAACATCATTGGACTCAGATCTGATTCAACTTCATAAACAAACAATCAATCACAATCAACAAGAACCACAGAACGGAGAAGGAATCGAAGGAAGAGGTAGAAGAGGTGAGCTCAGTCCAGGTTGCTTCTACTCTTTGTTCTTTCTCACTCATTCCTCTTCACTTGTCCCCTCTCCTGCGCAGATAACGACCCTCTAGAAAGAGATCTAGATCCATTAGACAGGTCTGGAGAGAACTTGGGGTAATTCTCAGAGTCAGAGGTTGATGGAAGAGCTGGAGAGTAGCCCAGGTGAGTTCTATCAAAGATAAGCAGCAAGATGGACAACATGCTAGTCGTTTGGCCAGAAGAGCTCGTATTTAAGAAATGTCTACGAATGTTGGAGAATGAGAGACCTTGAAAGGCTTCTATATATGCCTTGATAAAGTGCTATTTGGGTGGTCCTTCTCTTCTCGACACTCATCTTTCTCCATTGCCTTCCGCTCCTCCTCCTTACCTCTCTCAGGTCGATCATGACGAGTCTCAAGGATGCTACCCAGAAGATCAGATCCGACACGGCCAAGGATAGAGACGCTGGAGTCGAAATGTACCACGAGATCTTTTCCAATCCGAACACCTTCGAGCGGATCTGCGATCAAGACAAGCCTCAAAAGAGGTTCAATGCCATCATTGTGGATCTCTTTGGATGCGTAGTCAAGGAAAAGGAACAATGCAAAAAGAAAGGTGGAATAGAGAATGCAATGCCTTCCGCTCTCAAACGTTTCAAATCGGCAGCAGACGTCGTTAGAATCATGATGGAGAATGGTTCTCGATTCTATGAAAAGGACGTGGTCAAGGTCTGTCTGGCACACCTGAGTCAAATGATAGATCATAATTCTGAAATCCTCAAACCAATCTCTGTGGAATATATCAGAGCAATCAAGGCTTTACTTCTTCATACTCCTCACGTTCAATTCCTAGAACCTGAACAATGGGAAGCTCTAGCAACTCTGTTCTTCAACATTGTCACTGGAACCAAGCTCAAGCAATCGATTAGAGAGATTCAACCTGACTTGTGGGAGCCTTCAGAAGAAGGAAAGGATCAAGAATCGTCTTCACCATCCAAGAGAAAGACGTCGACTTCCTTGGAAGTGGTGGACTCGATGGAATGCTTATCTTTACTGATGAAGTCAGCTCAAGCTCCTCTCATTCCGAATAGATTAGGTGTCTTCTCTCTAGCCAAGTATCTCACATTCATCAACGACTTCACTGGGGAATCCTCTGCTCATGTCTCAGCTCTAGTCGGTCTCAATCATCTTCTAGCCCAACTCGAGTTCAATGAGAGAGAATTCGTAAGAGCCTTCGCTACTCAGACTTGGTCCTCCCTTCTAGCTCTATGGAATACTAGGAAGGATCCTCTCAAAGAACAGCTCATCATCACCTTCAGAATCTTGGTTCCTGCTCTAGCTTACCCAACTCCATTCAGAGAAGGATCTCCAGAAGAGAAAGCCGAGATCGAGAAAGCTCCAATCAGAGCAGCTCAACTCACCGAACTTCAAGAACTCATTCTGGAAGAAGGAGACTCTAGGAATGGTTGCTCTAGTCTCGGATTGAGCAGCTTCGAATTCGTACCTCATCATCAAGCTCAAGACTCTTCTCAAGTCCCTCCTTTCACTTATCGCTCTTTCCAAGGTGGAAGAGTACTTTCAGCCAACCAAGCGTTGAGCTGGGCTTGTCTCGAACTGGCAGCAGATGTCACTGCTCATCTTCTCAAGACTCCAGTCACCGTCTCGGCAGCTGCTCAAGCTCAGACTACCAAATCGGTCGGAAGCTCAAGTCGAAACGGAGCCGTCAAGCAAACTCAAGTTGCTCAAACGCAAGTGGCTGCCACCGGATCCAAGAAGAGGACTGCCTCGGTCAGCTCCAATCTGGAATCTCAACGTAATGGATCCAGCTCTGCCGTCGATTCTCATAGAGCTTCAAAGAAGAGAAGAGTCGACTCGGCGGGATCGGAGGAAGGAACTCTTCCAATCGCTTCCACTTCAATCTTATCGAGACTTTCGTCGGATTCGAGAGGTTCCGTCACTTCTGCCTCTTCTATCTGGAGCCTTCAAGTCATACTGTTCCTGGTGGAGAGACACTGGGACGTCATGAGTCCGATGCTTCGATCCACGATTGTCGCATCACTCGACAGACTCATCTCGGATGACGTCTCAGAAGTCAACTCTCATGCCTACATAGCTCTCGCTTCAATTGTAGGAGCTCATGAAGGGTCGGAAGACTTCGAAGGAACCATGTCCAGCACCTGGGAAAGGATCTGGAACGTCGCCATCAAAAAGCACATCTCTGGATCGTCGTCAAGAGCAGCAGCTCACGCAGCTTCAGCCATTCTTTCAAGAGATCTCATTCCCAGAGAACTGTCGCTCGCAGATCTACAGACGTTTCTGTCTGGTATCGACGTCACTGGACCTCCCTTTCCTTACGATTCGGTCTGCACTTTCTTGGGAGAAGCTATTCAAAGACTTAGCAGAGATGCTGTCTACTCATCAAGCAAGCTAGAAGAGCACGTCCTTCTTTGGCTTTCTCTTTCTTGGTCTCCAATCGACGGAACTGCCAAAGCATTCTCGAGTTCGAGAACTAGGATAGAGAGTTGCGATCCTTCAGACATCGTCTATCTCTTAGCTCAAATCTGTCGTCTCCAACGTCTACCTCAGAAGATGTCTCGCACGTCTATGCTACTTCCCACTTGCGACATCGTTTCGAGAGTGGTTAGCGAGCACGAGCTGATTCCACTCAGAGAGTTCTTCTGGGAAGCTAGGCTGAGCAGAGCTTCAAAGATTCAATCGACTTCGACTCCTCTCTCGTTTGAGAAAGTCAATCCTAGAATGATGGAAAACATAGAGAAAAGTTGTGGTGCTCTACTAGAGAAAGGACTTCAGGATTTTCTTTTCAGATGGAGTGGTGGACAGCAGCATCAATCTCTCACTCAAAAAGAAGCTGACGACCTCGTCAAGACCTGTTCGGCTGAACAAGCTCGACTTTCTCTGGAAATGGTTTCGACGACTCTTCTCTGGAATGCAATTCTCAACCTCAATTACATCAGATCAGATTCGAGAGAGATGAACCTCAACGCTCTAGCTTCTCAGCTTCTAGCAGCTCTCTCCCCTGTCTTGGCTCAGCCTAGGTGGACTGCTCCATCTCGAGTCGTCATTCTCAAAGGAATCGAGTCTCTGTTAGGTCTTCAAAGTCAATTAGAGGCCTCTTTGATTCCGAGTCACGCTCTTTGTGAGCCAGGTCTTCGTTCTGGAGTCCCAAAATCAACTCTGGTATCTTCAAATGAGAATAGGGACGAGGTCAAGAGGAAGGAGAGAGAACAGAAGGAGGTTCTTTTGAAGCTGGTCTGGGGGATTCCAGAGCTAGCAAACTCCATTCAACAATTATCAAGAGCAGCAAGCTTCTCACTCAACTTCGTGGCTGGAGGATCACTGGAAGAAGAGGATGCTGGAGAAGCAATGGATCTAGACGACGACGGTTTTGGAGCTGTCCGAAGCTCTGCCTCTGCCTTCAAGAGCTCAAGTCAGGAACCAAGGCTCAGAGATCTCTCTTTCGAATCTCGTGCTGTTTCAGCTTCGGTGGAGATCTGCCTCTCTATCTTGGTCGACATACCTAGACTTCGAAAGGGTGTCGAGGATGCAGAGAGCTGCGACGACGTCATTCAAACTATCCTTCAGCAAGAAGAACACGTCTTGGTGACGATTGGACCTGCACTTCTTCAAGCTGTTACTGATTCTCGTCTTTACCTTCCTCAGATAGATGCAACAGAGATCCTCAGCATTATTGGGAATCAGATGCTAGCAGCTTACACTTATGGAAGGAGCGAGGTCGCTCAGCTTCTCACTGTCACCTTCGTGGAGAGTACGATGAATGCATGGCTTCATGAATCCAACCAAGACTCGGACTTCTCTGACGACATCCAGAGAGTCTTGTCCTATCTCGCTGAGAACGTAGGCAGGAAGAACGCTCGAATGTCATGGAGAGTTCGACTTCGAATCTGCCACTTCTTCCTTCGCTACCTGGAGATGGATCCTTCTCAAAGCTTCTGGTGTCCGGCCAATCAAGATCCAATCTCTGCTCAAACTCCAGCTAGCGTCATCGTTTCTAGGAACGGGGATCCAGACATGCGTTCCCGCTTCAGTGCAGCTTCAATGGCTGCTAAGCTTGCAGAGACGACTTTGGAGAGAGGAATCGAGCCGGAGACTCTTCATGCATCGGTCAACACGGCTATGAGTATGAAAGAAGATCTCAGCTTCGAAAGAGTCGTCACAAGGATCTTGGCTTTGGGTAACTCGTTGGTAGCAACCTCTGCTACTAGACACGACGCTCTTATTGCTCTGATCGGCATCCCGATGGACTATAACGGAAGCGATGGCAACAGGTTCCCTTCTATCTACGATTCTTACGTTCGTTCGGTTCTAGAAGCAGGAGCTTTGCGACTCGGGTATGATGGCATTCCAAACATGATCTCTCAATTCGCCCTCATCATCGGATGCGAATGGGCTCAAGGCGAAGATACTCTACTTCATCTTCCTTACACCTCTCTAGGATACGCCACCAAGAAGGAAGGCATGCGTCAACTCTTCAAACCATTCGCATCAGCCTTCTTCGTTGCCGACCTTCAAATGAAGAGCGTCGTGACGGTGCTTGGGATTCTCACTCAGAAGAGTCTAGGCCTCCAAGCTGTCGATCCTGCCATTCTCTTCACCCAAGAGTGTCTTCCTCTCATCGTGGCCCAGCTCGCCTGCTATTACGGCGGTGTCATCGTTCAACAAGGCTCTGACAATCCTCCGGATATACAGAAGGACTGGAAGGCAGAGCTGGGCACACTCTCGAAGAAGCTCAAGTCGAACAAACTCAAAGACAACGTCAATGATCTACTTCCCCCGATCAGTGACCAGATCATCGTATCAGTCCTGTCTCTGCTCACCGAACAGCTCGAAGAAAATCAACTCCCAATCTTGGATTATTTGAAGGCTTCCGAGGAGAGCCCGGAGGTAGCTCAAGTCTTCGAGAAGATGTCTGGAGGAATCAAGTCGGAGCAATCCAAGCTGTTCTCCCATTCTTCTCCGAAACCTGCTTTCCTTGCATCATCGATATGCGAAGCTCTCAGATTTCTACAAGCTGGCGACTTAGAGGTCTTCTCGGATTCCACTGCCTACCACGTCATCAGGCAAATGCTCAGTCTGATCTTCTCTACTCGTCAGCTCAACGAGCAATTGAGACTTGTAGAATCTCTCAAGCTCTACATCTCTCTGAGCTACGAGGCGGTTAGAGAGAGTCGTGTGCTGCTCAGCATCATCCTCCGAGGAGCCACCGCTTTGCTAGGTCAAGTCGATCTCGCAGAGTTCGCCTGGGGTATCGTCGACTGGTGCTTGGATTCTGCTGGTCTACTGGACGGAAATCTCTCAGCTCTTGGAGCCTCTCTGCTTCACTGTATACAGATCTCGATGTCGTATCAGAGCAGTAGCATCAAATCGCAAAGGAAGCTAGGTCTCTCTCTGGAAAAGCGTCTTGCCTCGAGTCTCAAGGTTCTTCTCGAGTCGGAAAGCCCAAGACCTGCTGTCTCCAGTGCTCTCAGAGTCTGGCCGAAGCAAGTGCCTTCCGACTTGAAGGAGATAATAGGAGATTCGGATCTACAAGAGCTGACGACAGCTCTCGAGTCCATTAGCACAGCCAAGCTCTCCGCTGCTGTTCTGACTCGCTTCAGGACCGCTTTGAACAGTCTTCCTTCTGAAGAGAGGCATGCTTTTTCCAGCGATACCATATGGCGTCTGCTCGAAAAGTTGCCTGAAAGAGATTCTGTGGCTGGGGAGGATCAAACTCGTAGCTCTGCTGAATTGGCTTCCGTTCTCGCCGAGCTCTTCCTTCTATGTGAAGGTCATCTCAGAGCTCCAGAGGTTCAAACACTCGGATCGATATGGGACAAAGCAGAGAACAGACCGAGGTCTTCTCCTGGAGGAAACGAAGGACAGCAAGCTGGTCTAATCAAACAGTTCCTCGTCGAATGCCTCATCAAAGCGGAAGCTCGCGAAGGTTTGGTCGACTCTGACCCGATCTTCAGATGTCTACGTGCCATTCTTACCTCCGATGTCCATATGAAGCAACTCTCTTTCTGGCCTCACGGGATGGCGGAAGAATTGACACTTCTTCAGGCTTTTAGATCGCCTCTCGCTCAAGCCAAGCTTTGTTCGTCTCAAACGTTGGAAAGACAGGAGTCTGTCGATCGAGCTCGATCTTTCGATGGTTGGGTCTCCTTCTTCGCCACATATCTTTGCGATATCATGGCCAACCTGCTGTTCTCTGCTCCCGAAGAGGACGGAGTCATCTATGCTCAAGTGTCGCCTCTGGTAGAGTCAGACCCGAATCTGAGCAAGAAGCTTTGTCCCAGCTTACTACACGCTCTGCTTTTGGAAGGATCTTTGGGAGAGATGGATGAGCATTCTAGAAAAATCTCTCACTACTTCGCTAGAGTCTTGGACAACGACGAGGCAGATCCAAAGGTCTGGGCTGCGATCATCGAGTCCATCCTCTACCTTCGAAACTATCAACCTCCTCAAGGACCTTTGGCTACCCTCCCGCTTGGACCAAACAAATGGCTAGAGGTGGACTTCCTCAAGCTCTCCAAGCGAGCTTTGGAATGCAGACAATACACTACCTCGCTGCTTTTCATCGAGCTCTGCAAGGAACACGAGCCAGTTGCTTACGCAGAGAGGAGCGCTCAAGTTTCTTCCCTTCTCTACGAAGTCTACTCCAACGTCGACGATCCAGATGGCTTCTACGGAATCAAGAACTCAGATCTCAAAAGTTCGCTCCTTCAACGTCTTCATCACGAAGGCGAATGGAGCAAGGCTTTCGAGCTCCACGCCTCTTTCTTTGAGAGTGCGACTGCCGTTGCTCAAGGTTCCACCTCTTCTACTTCTTCTGGTCTCGTCAATCGCTCGCTTCACGAACTTGGCTTCAACAGATTAGCAGCCACGCTGGGAAACGTCAAAGGAAGAGGCTCTGGAGAGGACGACATCGCTTTCGACGTCGCTTGGAGAACAGGAAGCTGGGATTCTATCCCTGGTGCAGACTACGAGCCAGGAACTAGTCAAGGTCTGTTTTCAGCTTTGAGATCTCTGCATCGCGAACTGGATCAGAGCGTAGCTGACAAGGAGATTTCCAGAGCTCTAGTCTCAGAGCTCGATGGTCTTCGTGGTTTGGGAATCGAAGCAAGTGCAGCCGTCAGAAGAGTCAGCAGTGATTTGATGTGCCTCAACGACGCTCGAACCTGGCGTACGCGAGTGGTAACCTTGAAATCTGCAGGTGAAGCTATTGATAGACTGAAGACAGTCTGGCCTGCTATCAGTGAAGGCTTCGAGTGAGTATCAGATCTCTTCATTTGTTTTAGCAAGTCTTGCTCTATTCGACGTCATTCTCACATCTTCAATCGCCTTCCTTTTCGTCTCAGCTTCGAGAATTTCGAGCGTCTTATCATGGTCAGACAATCAATCCTCCAATCGGAACGTCAACGATACGAGCTGGATCAAATTGGAGACATGGCCGATCCAATCACTCTGGACGCCACGAGAGTCGAGAGAGCGCTTCTCTTGAGACTGAGCTCAGGAGCTAGAAGTCAAGGAAGACTCCAGAATTCCATCAACGCCGTCACTTTGGCTCAACGTTTGGACGATCATCTTGGATCTAATAACGATTCTGCTTTGGTGACGGAAGAATTCGCAAACGTTCTCTGGGAGCAAGGTCATCATGCAATTGCTATCCAAGCTCTTACTTCGCTTCAGTCTCAGTTCGCTTCTCCTGCTGCTCAATCTCGAGCCGCCTCAGATCGTAACAGTAGAACACCTGCTGTTCTAGCTACTCTGGTAAGTCGTCACTCGGATGAGCTGCTCCCCTTCTCTCAAATCTTGTGTTGACCTTTCTTTCGATTCTCTCTATCACTCGTCTTCAGGGTCAATGGCATGCCACTGCTCGTTCACAGCCTCCTCGTAAGATCGATCATGAGTACTTCCAGAGAGCTAACGCGATGCTATCCGAGAACTCTGATCATGCAGCTCGCGCTCATGTCTGCTATCGTTACGCGATCTTCGCAGACGAGCAGTATCAGTCTTTGTGCAATCTACCAGAGATCGCTCAGCTTCACGTCTTCATCTCTCAAAGAGACCGAGAAATCTCAGAGCACGAAAGGCTAGGATTGAAGGCCAACAATGCTCATCTCAAAGCTGCCAAAGACGCTCTACAGAACGACCAAAGGAAGGTCAACGAGCACAACGAGGCTAAGCAGCTCTTCCTCGAGCAGAGCGTTCAGATGTATGCCAATGCTCTTCAACATTCAGATCAGTACAACGACAAGGTGATGCGATTCGTCGCTCTTTGGTTCGAGAACTCCGACAACAAGGAACTCAACGAGAAAATGCCAGAGATCCTCAAGACGATCCCATCGTACAAGCTCATCGTCTTGACTCACCAGCTGTCATCTAGACTTTCGAGCGTCCAAGGAACTCGCTCGCCTTCCAGCAAGTTTCAAAGCAACCTCAACGCTCTCATTCTCAGAATGTGCAAGGATCATCCATTCCACCTTCTATTCACTCTGTACGCTCTCAAGAACGGAGCTCCTTCTGGATCAAGCCGTGCCTCTCCTTCAACTTCAACCTCTGCTTTGGAACGAGCTGCAGCCGCTCAGAGCGTCTGGAACACTGTTCAAGCTGTTTCTCTCCTCCAGAAGAAGGTCAGAGACGTCGAGATGGTCTGCAATGCTTCGGTGGAATGGGCAAAGGTTCCTCCCAGAGAACTCGTGCCTGCGAATGGCAACAAGAGGGATGGAAAGTTCGCCTGGACAGGCCGTGGTTACATGCTAGAGACCATCGTCAACGTCGATGTCCCAGTCTTGACCGCTCCCGTTCGAGTCAGTCCATCAGGTAATTACGACGAGAAGCTAGCCTACGTCAAAATCTTTAAATATCAAGATGGCTGCAGTGTCGCCGGAGGTCTCCATACACCCAAGATCTCGGTCTGCATTGGTTCGGATGGTAAACGGTATAAGCAGCTGGTGAGTTTCGAAGAAAATGTAGATCTCACTTCGAGTTCGAGTTCGAGCGCTCATCTTGCTGACCTCTCTCGCGAACCCTTCGACTCAAATTCTCCTTCAATTTTGATTGACTCCTCTCAGTTCAAGTCGGAAGACGATCTGAGACAAGACGCAGTATTTCAACAAGTCTTTAGATTGGTCAATGATTTGCTTCAAAAGGATCGTCGTGCTTCTCAGCGTCTTCTCAAGATCAGAACCTACATTGTCATGCCTCTCGGTCCTCAGGAAGGTCTGCTAGAATTCGTCGGAAACACTGAAGCTATCGGAGACCCTCTGATGAAGATGCACAGGCTGTAGGTATACGGGTTTTTCGTGTTTGTCACGAAGTGCGATCTCACGAGCTCCCACGCTGAATCTTCCCTTCGTCTCTCTCTTTTTCCGAAGGCATCAACCTGGTATTGACATTCAAGCTCTCAGGGGTCAAATGAAGGCTGTTGACAAGTTATTTTCACGGAAGATCAGTGTCTACAAGGAGATTTGCGCCAGACTACCACCAACGTTTCGACACTATTTCTGGAACACTCAGAAACTGCCTTCGGCTTGGTTTGCTATGAGATTGAACTATACCAGGTCTGTCGCTACCACTTCCATCGTCGGTCATCTTCTAGGTCTCGGAGATCGTCACGTCTCCAACATTCTCTTGGACAACTCGACTGGAGAAGTGGTTCACATCGATTTTGGAGTTGCGTTCGATCAAGTGAGTAGGCTTTGGTTATCGATCCCGGCTAATTTCGAGAGAATGAAGCTTGAGATTGCTTGTTTGAGTTGAGATTGAATGCGGAGAGGAAGTGATCTCGTTTGCAGTCAAGTAACTGACTTTCTGGCTTCTTCTCCTTGTCATCGAAAAGGGAAAATTGTTACCAATTCCCGAGAGGGTTCCTTTCCGTTTGACAAGAGACTTTGTCGATGGGATGGGAATCTCTGGAGTCGAAGGGACGTTCCGTCGCTCTTGCGAAGAGACTCTACGAGTTCTCCGAGAGAGTAAAGACATCATTCTGACTGTGCTGGAGGTACTCAAGTACGATCCGCTCTTCACTTGGTAAGTTGAGATTCATTCAAAAACGATTTTCATTCTCTTTTGTCCTACTCTTTGACTGTGTGTCTGACTCTCTCGAACCGACCCTTTCTTTCTCTCTCTTTCTCAGGACCTCCAATCCTGTCCAGCTCAATCGCATCCAATCGACAGACACTACTCTTTCTAGATCAAGTACCGGCAGAGGACGAAAGTCAGTAGAGCCAAGCGTCGAAGCTGCTCCAGCTCAAGGAACTGCAGAAATCATTGCGGAACAAGCTATCAACATCATCATGACCAAGCTTTCACCGACTCTCAGGATCGAATCGACTGTCAACGAGCTGATCGAGCAAGCCAGGGACGAGGACAATCTAGGAGGTATCTTCAGTGGCTGGAACGCTATTTTATGATGAAAAGGATTTAAGGATTTGAGAAGGAATGGGCTGTCAAGAGGAAGTGAATGAACTGAGGAGAGGTGGGGCAAATTGGAGAGTTTGTTCGACGAACTCAGCTTCTATCGGGAAGGGAAAGAATGGAGCATCTGCACCTCATTTCAACGTGAATCAAGCTACTCAAAAATGTAAATAGAACTTTCTCAGCTACGCTGTTTCTCCTCAACACACAATGTACTTTAGACGAACCAACAATAATGCTCGCGCCATACTTTTGCGAGAAGAGCCTTTTCGAGATTAGATGCGTGATTGATTGAATATGCTAACTAACGTTACAGAATGATTGCTTGAAACAAAAGCGAAACATAGAAAAACAATGCTATGATAAGTAAAACCTCCAACACTAAACACTATTTCTTCTAGCAGAGATTCCCGACTTTCTTCTACGTTTTGCCATCTCTGAATCTAGATCCAACTCGTCCATCCCAGTCGGTAAGACACCTTGATCGCTCCAATCCGACAGCATTCTTTGCGAAGCTTCGTATCCTATCTGAGCGATATCGGTGAACTGTTGTTTTGGGAAAGGCAGTAGATTCGAATCAAAGGGTGTGTAGAAAAGGAATCAGATCTCTGTAAGAACAAGCCAATAAGAAATCAGAGCGCTTTTTTTTGGATCTCACCTTTCCGAATTCCAAAGTTCCATAACCTTCAACTGGCATTCTGAGATAGAAGACTCCAGGAGTCTTCTTTGCTTCTTCTAAAGTCTTTACCGAAGAGACGTAAGTTAATCTTCCTTGAATATCTGGAATCGAAGGAATGTTTCTAGCATCACTCCAAGGGTTCCATTTGTTGATCAAGACCCACCAACCAGAAAGAGTGTCTCCGTAACTTCTCGGTGAAGTGTCGTCTATAGAACCTACGTCGACGGCAAAGACGTCTCTAGCACCCATTGCTAGCATAACTGAGACCGGTAGATTGTCTACGTATCCTCCATCGACGAGCATGCAGCCATCATCGACTAGAGGAGGAATCAAACCTGCCAAAGTCATGCTAGCTCTGATGTATCGCCACGCGTAACCAGTAGTGTGAACTTCCATTCGAGACCAAGTGATATTGACACTATTGCAGAAGAACGGAAGCCACATATCTTCGATGTGAGTGTCGGAGAAGGCCTGTTGAGATCGAAGAAGAGACGCACAGAAAGAAAGAGTCAGCTCAGCAACGAACTCGAGGGCAGCAATCTGAACGTGAAAGGCTTCTTTACAACTCACCTTGAAGATACCTCTGTTGAACTCGTGTCCAGTCGTGTAACTGACGACCGGATAAGTCAAATCACTAGCGAATCTCCAAAGACTTGCCATTCTACCACTGAACTTCTTTGCTCTTCCAAGAGTCGATACCACTTCACCTTCTTTCGCATAGAGACCTCCTATCAAAGAACCGATACTAGTTCCACCAACCATATCGATGGGAATTCCTCTTTCCTCCAAAGCTCTCAAGACTCCGATATGAGCGCAACCTCGAGCACCACCACCACCTAAAACCAAACCGATACTTTTGCCTCTTAATCTACGAGCCAATCTAGCGAAATCAGAGAAATGAGAAGGTCTTCCCGGAACTACAGTCGTATGTTTCCCTTTGTATCTCTGGAAGGAGGTTTCCAATTTCTGTTTCAGATTTCTCAAAGCCTTGACTGCTTTCGGATCAACCAGTGAAGATGGAATCGTTGAATTGTTTGAAGAGTGTGGAGTTCTCATCATTAAACCTGGCATTTCGACGTGATGATGGGCATGAATCCAAGGTCTAGTCTTCAACCATTCTCTTGTAGAACCTGGAGGGACACTTCTCTCTGGATGAAGTAAGACCAATTCCTTACGTGCCGTCGTCTTGATGCTGAGAAGTAATCTCTCGTACTCTCCCATGGCCGGATCATCTCCGAATCCAACCAAGAGAATAGAATCAGCCTGCGAGAGAAAGAGAGAACGAGAAAGAAAGTTGTAGGTGAGTTGTGATGCTTCTCGAAGCATGCCAGCGCCCAAGCATCGTTCAAACGTTTGATTCTAACTTACTTGTCTAATACCCGTCTGAGACCAAGCGGAACTAACAGCCGTATCGACGACATAGAGGACCAATCTATACTTTTGTTCTTGTTCAGCCAACCAACCTGCCAATTTCAATTTACCCATTCTATTAAAGGCATGTTTCCCAAGAACGCTCATGACTGAGCTTTGATTCAAGAAAGCAGTTGGACCTCCAATCGTATCTTCCAAAGCTGTCTGAAGACGATTTGCAAACTCAGAGACTGGAACATCTCTAGTGACTGGCAAGATAGCTACAGTTTTGAGGTTCAAATTGTTCTTGCCTAAGTCTGGAACTCCAGGAATGGGAGTCGAAGAGATTCCTGGTTTGGAAAGGTTCTTCATTTCTTCTCTGACTCTACGAGCTATGATTCTAGAGATTTGGATCGTGATCGCTGGATGCCTGACTGAGATCGCATTGAAGAGGGTCTGGTTACGAAGAGAAAAGGATGTGAAGAGGAAGACAGGTCAGTCGAAGCGAGCAGAAAAGATCGAAGAGACAATCTTGCAATTCGGTAGTATCAAGACTCACCATAGGCATTCGAGCCAGTTCAGAATCTCGAATGGCATGCAGAGTCTTGCCTCTTGGTTCATTCGTGATGACATCTAACTCTCCAACACTATCTCCCATTCCGTATTCAGCTAGCACTTCGACTCCACCATTTGAGTTCTTCTTTTCAGTGATGGCTCTCAAACGACCAGTGATGACAATGTAGAAGCTATCTGAAGGATCCCCTTCTCTATAAATGACTTGACCTGCGTTTACTTGTTGCCAATCAAGAGCCGAATCGATATGAAGAACTAGAAAGAGAGAGCAGGGAGAACACAACGTAAAGAAAGAGAGAATGGGTCAGTAAATATAAGAGCAGGATCAGAAACACAGAAAGAAGAGTCGCAACTTATGGAAAGGGGAAAGATCTCAAGAGCTAGGAACATCAGGAGCTTTACTCACTCAAAGGAGACAGTAAGCTCAACAATCTCTTACAAAGAGTCAATAGAACAATTGGTCTCTTTTCCATCATTCTTTCCAAAGAATGAGCAGGTAAAACACCAACATAACAATCAGTCTTTGCTTTAACCTGAACATAACTAGGTTTACCAAGTAAAGAGCTCAAATAACCAGTGATTCCACCTCTTCCAACAGTATAAATTGGAGATGAATTGTTTCCCATTCCATTTCCATTTGGATGATTGTTGTTTCCAGATGAAGTTCTTTCCTCATCTGGATGAGGTGGAGGAGCTTGAGAATCACCTTTTGAATTCTTAAATCTTGGGTTTGGTCCTTGATTATTTTGAGCATCGTTAGTGTAGTTGGAAGGAGAAGAGACTAGATTTGAAGTAGTATTATCGACTTTTCTGATTGGTCTAGTACCATCCAAAGCATTTCCAAATTGTTGAGAAGGTGAAACTTGATGAATAGGTGAAACTCTTCCACCTCCTGCAGAACTTGGTTTTCTAGAACTGTTTGATCTAGTGTTATCATCCAATTTACCTCTGCTGATCCTACCATTTCCTTCCTGTTGGAAATTTCTCAAGCCAGTCTTGGAAGAATCTTGATTAAAACGAGAAGAAAATTGACGTTGCTCATCTTCATCATCATCTCTTCCATTACTCTTCTTAGCTTTAGAAGCTTTCTTATTTGCAGAAGAAGATCTATCATTGACTTTACTTTTCTGTTTCAGAACATCTTCTTTGATTGGTAGACCTACTTCCAAGAATCCATCAATGACATAAAACAATCCCTCACCATTAGAACCTTCATTAATCAAAACTTCACCTTTCTTATAGAATTTGATCTCGATTTCATTTTCGAATTTTTCCAAAAGATTCGATTGACCATTGATACCATTGATAGAAGAATTGGTATTAGTACCTCCGTTGATTGAAGAAATATCATCATCATCATGATGATTTCCAGCAACGTCTAACATTGAAAGACTTGAAAAGGCGGAATTGAATATCCCTCTATTCAAAGAATGATCCGAAGGATTGATATAAGGTGAAGCTTGAAGTGAAGAACCAGTTCCATTTGGACCTAAGTTTTGAATCGCATTGGGAGCGGCTAACAATCCAATTGATCTAGCAATGCAATTCATTACTGAATCTCTCAAATCGAAATTTTCTATTCCCAAAGAAGTCCAAGATTTGACTCTTCCATTCGAAATATGATCTTCTTGATCTTCATCTTCTTCTTCAATATCATTTTCTTCAATCCTACTTGTAGATGGTAAACCCTTGACTTTGGTCTTTTCGGAATTACTATCTCCTTCATCCAAGTTCTTGAATGCGAAAGGATTTGAAACTCGGCTTCTAGGTCTTGGAGTCTTCAAAGTGACGTGAGGATTGGAGGAATTGGAAGAACCATTCATGTTGGTTGCAGTAGAAGAGTTTTGATTCTCATTATCTCCAGTCATACTCAAGAGATCTCCAGGTCCAACACTTGTTCTTGCTCTCGGAGTTTTTAGATTCAAATCACCAAAATTGATCGTTCCTTCTCTGTTTGACCAAGAGGAATGAGAAGTAGATTTCCCAGAAGTTTTATTGAAGAAAGCAGAGCTTGGAGAGGTTGAGGCTGAAGTGTTTGTAGAAGTAGAGGTCGAGTTCGATGATCTTCTAATCGGTGAATCGAACTGAGTGATTGTAGAATCTCTCTCTTTTCTATTCCTTCGCCTTCTCAACGATGAGCCGGGATCTTCAGAGTCTAGATAACCATCTCTACCATTTCTGAAATAATCTTGTTCTTCTTCCTTTGGTATAGAACTCTGATCTTTATCTCCACTACCAAAAGTTGGAACCTCTAGATTTCCACCAAATCTCAATCTCAACCTCTCCATTCCACCACCTTGATAGAATTCCTTTTCCAACATGAATCTGTTGTTCAAATTCAGATTCTCTTCAGATTTCATGACTTCCTTCGTCAGACCCAAATATTCATGAGCTGTATGTAAAGTGACTCTTGACAATCTAGTCAGAATGACTTGAACGATATGAGCAGCAGCATTTGGGAATTTCTTTGTCAATCTCTTGAAAGCTTCGGCTGGAATGACTGCCAAAGTAGTGTCTTGAGTAGCTCTAGCAACGGTAGATTGAACTGAAGGATGTAAAGAATCTGAAGGTCTCGAGACGTGAGGATGTGATGCAGCACCACCAGTTTGAGAAGAAGAATAATGAGAAAATTGAGATTGAGATAAAGGAGTTCCTGGGAAATTGGATTGAGATGGATTAGAACTTGGAGGAGGTTGGAAACCAGAAGGTAGTTTATTAAGATTTCTTGGAGGTGTGACTTGTCCTCCTTCTCTACCTCTGATTGGCGAGTTTGAACTGTCTCTCGAATTGGAATTCGAGCTTGTGAGTTTAGGTCTGAAGTTTGGGAAAGGTGCAGAAGCTCTTGCTTCTGGCATTCTTAACCCTTCACCTTCAACAACACTTTGACTTGTTGAAGAAGATCCTTCTCCTTCTCCCTGTCCGCCTGAGGAAGCCAAATCTTGACTGAATTGACCTTCCAAAGGAGTCAAACCTCCCAATCTATTGAAAGAATGTTCTTTGTCATCCAAAACTGTAATGCTACCTTCGGTGTTACTTTCATTTTCCATTTCGTTTTCCACTGCAGCTTTTGTCGATTCTGGATTCAACCTTTCTAGAACCGAACCTTTTGAGCCAATTGCATTTGGAACTTGCTTCAAAGCTTCTTCATTTAAAGGGAAAGAACTTTGAGGATTAGAAGAAGAAGAAGAAGTGATTGGAGTTTGAGAAGGGTTCAAAAAAGGACTTGAACTTGTAAGACTTGATCTTGAAGCGTGATGAACACTACCACCTCCAAGGTTCGAATTTGAACTGAGTTGATTGTTCTCATCATGATCACTATCTTTACTCAATTGAACGTCTTCTGTGAATAGACTCAAGATGGTGAAAAGACTACTCAAAGTTCCACCACTTCCAACTTCATTGATCAATTGGAAACCATTATACTCATCCGACGATGAATCGTTGATATGACTTTCTTCTCCCCTTCTACTTTGATGAATACCTTCTTGACCACCGATCTTTTCTCTATTTGCATTTTCAGGTAAAGGAGCAAAGACCTGAACATTTCCATCAATGACTATATAAAAAGAGAAATCTGAATCCAAAGATAGAGAATCTCCAGCAATCAATCTTCTAGTTTGTAAATGTCTTGCCAATTCATGAAAGACAGGTTTCTCTAAATAACCGAATATCCTAATGGCTTGTAAGAATTCGTCTAGATAGGAATGGAAACCTTCCTTTTCTTGAGATTCTAGATTCAATTTCTCATCTGGATCTAAATCTTTACCTGAATCCTTTTCTAAAGGTAATTCTCTCAATCTCTCGTATCGGTTTAGATGCTTGTATCGCAACCAGAAGAGTAGGGAGAGGATCAAGGTGAAGAATAAAAGGAATAGGGAAGGGAAAGTGAGATGGAAAGTAAAGGAATAAGAAATGATTTTGAGGAAGATTGTGGGGATCGTGATTGTTGAGAATTGAATGAGTTGAGCCAATAGAGAGAGAATAGAAGTGGTTAGAGTGAATAGAGAATGGAAGAGATTGCTCAATGGAGATGTAGAAGTCGAAGGGATAGAGGAGGAGGTAGGGTTGGTGGTTGAAGAGACTGCGCTCTCAATCGAAGAGGCAATGGATGCCATCCCTTGAATGGAATCAGAGATGAGATTGGCTCAATCGATTAGAATTAAATGAGATGTTGTTTTGAAGGAAGGGGGTCGATGGATGGAAGTCATGGAAAGGGATTCATTCATCAGTCTGCGTTCGATTCGTGAGGTTCAGTTCTTTTTGCACTCTTGTCCTTTTTCTTCTCATCTTCTCCATCTCTATCTAATCAAAGATGCGGAATCTGGTTCAACTGTCTACAAAGACGTATTCAGCTCCATCCAATCAAGAAATCCAAGCCGTCTGTGATTCAGCAGACGATGCAGATTTCCTCTATTCTTGCTCTTCTCAGCATCTTTCTTCATCTTCAGATGAAATCACAATTTCAATTCACCTTATCAAACGATCCAATTCATCCTCAAATGCAATTCTACTGGCTCAGTTCGACACAATCAATCCAAATACAATCAATCACAGCAACGACGACAATGCATCACCACCTCTAATCCTTTCATTCCAACTTCTAACAGATTCAGGATCCACCTTTGATTCCAAACCAAGTCTATTCATCATCACTTCCACTGGTGATCTAGTCTTACTGCCACTATCCAACGATCTACTCTCCGTAGATCAAGAGTATGCAAAGGATCAATTGGAGGAAAATCCAGATTCAAAAGTCCCTTCTGCTACAGTCCTTGGTTCAGTTTCAGATGGGATCTTGGATGCAAAATGGTCTCCAGGTTTCGAATTGTTGGTTCTGGTGGTCCCTTTGAATGATCAAGATGGAGAAGAGGAAGAAAGCAATGGAGAAGTGGGACAGCAAAAGAGGTTGAAAACCATTCTCATGAATTTGGACTTTGATGTCATCTCTGAGGGTCCCTTGCAGGTGGACGATTTCGGTCAAGGTGAGTAGAGAGAGTGTCTTATATATCTAGCTAAAGGTTGTTCTAAGATGCGGAGAAGGTTGAAAGAGAAGGAGGTGTCCCTTCATCGAAGTCTTGAAGAAGTTCTTCTCAAGAAGGTGTCTTCTCTCGAGCTTTACCAACAGATGACCCTATCCAATCTAGCATCGCGATCTTTCATTCTGATATCTGATCCAATCCTTTTCTCCTAACTTCAATTCAGATGCCCCCGTCGACGTAGGATGGGGTTCCAAAGCCACCCAATTCCACGGTTCAGAAGGTAAAGCAGCAGCAGCTGCAGCAGCCGCCGCCGCAACTTCGAATCAATCTCAAAAACCAACGAAAAACCCAAGAGGAACTCTAACGGAAGATGATGATTTCCTACCTCGGATCAGTTGGAGAAGTGATGGAAGTTTCTTTTTCGTTTCTTCTTTGGATCATTTCATCCCAGGCGGTGGAGGAGTAATTCAAGAAACAGATGAAGAAAATGATCAGAATTCGAATAAGAATAGGAATAGGATCATTAGAGTTTTCAATAGGAATGGACAATTGAGTTGTAGTTCTGAAGAGATCAAAGGTTTAAGTCATGTCTTAAACGTCAGACCTATTGGGAATCTAGTTGCTTCTTCTCAGAGATTTGGTGCTGGAAAGAAAATTGTTTCTGGAAAAAAGAGAGTGACTGAAGGACCCAAAGAGGAAGAAGAATTTGATTGGGGTAAAGGTAGAGCTGGTAGACATGATATCATCTTCTTCGAAAGGAATGGTCTGAGACATGGTGAATTCAGTCTTAGAGAAGAAGAGAATGAAAAGGATTCAATCAATAACACTTCTTCATCAAAGAGACAGATCAATCATGAAATCAAGGAACTGAAATGGAACTCGGATGGAAATGCCTTGGGAATTTGGATCAAAAGATTTTATAATGATGATACCGAAAAGGATTTCGTTCAGGTTTGGACTACGATGAACTATCATTGGTATTTGAAGACCGAACTTTCGATTCCGAAAACCATTTCCACTTCTACTACTGAAGAAGCTCTTCAATCCTTCAATTTCCATCCGACTCTCCCTTTTCAAATCACACTTCAAACTTTAAATCGAGTTTTCATCTTCAATCATCAATTGACTATTATTTCATCTGGTTTCAATGATCAAAAAGCTTGTGTTAATAGTGTCATAGATGGGAAAGAAATCAAGATTTATCCTTTCTCTTTGAGTAATACTCCTCCTCCTTTTGCTCCTTTAAGTCTCAATTTGAAAGAAGATCAATTTGGAGTTGGGAATGAAATGAGTTATAGGAATACTTGTTGGGGTGATGTCCAATCTCCTCGACGAGTAGAAGGAGGAGAAGAAGATGCAGAGGTAGTTGAAGAATCGAAATCAATCATTGCAACTCTCTCGAAAGATGGGATCAAGTTCTTTCATTATAATTGGGGAGTCTTGGATCAAACAAAGCTTCTCCAATCATCAAGCTCTACAAATTCTGAACAGAACAAGATTGGAAAGTTGGATAGAGTCAGAGGACCTTTCGAGTTGGGATCCTTTAATTTTTCGGACAACGAAAGTCATCTTTTCAATTCGAGACAGATCTCAATGGAAGTCGAAAGTCTCGACAAGGATGGAAAGGCTTTGGTTAAAGTGGCTATTCTGGGTAATCAATATTCAAACGATGAAGATCAATCAGGTTTGGTGGAAAAGGATTCTTTGAAGATCTTTGTCTTCGAAATTGATGTCCAAGATCAAAATCATGACCAAGAGCTGAAACCTTCGCTTCAGTCTACTTTCGATCTAGGTGAGACTAGTGACAAGAAATTGATCTCAAGAAGGATTATCATCACTTCAGACGTCAAGGATCAAATCGTCTTCCTAGTTTCAGGTTCCAAAGGTCAACTATGGTCTTTCAATCAATCTACATTCAAATCAACTTTGTCTTTCAAGATGCAGACACTTGCTTCCTTCCCAGCTTTCTGTCCAAATCTAGAAATCTTACCCGACTTCGGAAACCAGAATGGCGATGTTGGTTCCAGAAATAGAATCGTTGGTCTATCAAGCAATGGAATACTCTATCTATCATTTGGTCAGAACAAGTCTGGAACGGGAAAGGATATCCACAGGATTCTAGCGAAGGATGCCACTTCTTTCTTGGTCTCTGGAAACTTTCTGATTTGGACAGATGTTTCCCATCTAGGAAACTTCTTGACTTTATCCTCGTTATTCGATTCATCCTCTTCCGATCCAAAGTCATTACCAGTCGAACAAACCAAATTGGTCAGGAATTTGGAACGTGGATCATTCTTGATCTCTTCAGTTCCGGCTTCTATGACCTTGATTCTACAGATGCCAAGAGGGAATCTAGAAATCATTTATCCGAGACCTTTAGTTTTGGAAGTAGTCAAAGATCAATTGGATAAGAGAAGATATGGTAACGCAGTCAGAATCTGTAGGACTCATAGAATCGATTTGAATTTGATCGTCGATTACGACAGAAGAGGTAAAGGTAGAAATTTGAACAAAAAAGGTCAAGGCTCTGGTTTATTAGGAATGGGAGATGAAAAAGAAATCAGGAAATTCGTAAGAGGGGTTAGAGAGATTGACCATTTGAACCTTTTCTTGAGCAGTTTGAGAAATGAAGACGTCACGAAGACCATGTACAAATTCATTCCTGGATTCTATTCGGTCGAGGAACAGAATCAAATCACCAACTCGAAGACTCAAAATGATCAGGAAGAAAACGAGACAAATGGTTTACCAATCGCCTCCTCTTCATCGTCAACTTCTTATCTACCTTCAAATCTCTTACCTGAGAAATCTCAGAGCGACGGCTCATCGTCGTCGTCAAGTGAGGAGGCTTCTCTCTTCAACAAGGTTAATAGGATCTGCGATTCTCTTCGAAAAGAATTGCAAAGAGTCGATACCATCAAGTATTTGAATTCGATTCTCACAACTTATGTTAGAAAGACTCCGCCAGATTACGAATCTGCACTTTCTCTATTAATGAACCTCAAAAACACCAATCAAATCTCAACCTCTCTGATTGAATCTTCAATCACTTATATGATTTTCCTATCGGATGGAGATGAATTGTTCAAGGTCTCTTTAGGAATGTACGATTTCACTACAACTCTTCTCATTGCTCAAAATTCCAAAAAGAAGGATCCAAGAGAATATTTACCTTTCTTAAGAGGTTTGAAAGAATTGGAACCTTTGGAACATCAGAGATTCAAAATCGACGATTATTTGGAAAGAAGGGAAAAAGCTTTTCATTGGTTGGCAATTGGTTGTAAGGATGATGGTGATGATAAAGAGAAATTCAACTTTGCTATGGAATATCTGGAAAAGTTCGGCCTTTGGAAATTAGGTTTGATGGAATGGAAAAATGATAGAAGTAAAGTCGAAAAGGTTAGAGAATCTTTTGGTGAACATTTGTTGACTAAGAGGAAGTCTGAAGAAGCTGCTGTTGGTGAGTTTCCTACGTTTCGTTATACGCAGATCATTTCATCTCTGACTGACTGACTGTGTTTCTGCACTTCCTCACAATCTTCTTCGTCTCCAGCTTTCACTCTGGCAAACAAACCAAAGAAGGCACTGAAAGCTTATCTCGATGCATCTCTATGGCAAGAAGCTTTGACACTGGCCAAATCCGAGAATTTCCCTCAAGTTGAAATCGTCAAGATTGCTAGAAACGTTTCTGAAACTCTGGAGAATTTGAGTAAATTCTCTGAAGCTGGTCAAGTACTTTATGAGTATTGTCCGGGTGATTTGGAGGATTCGGTGAGATTGTTCTGTAAAGCCAATGACTTTTCTAGAGTCAAGAGAATTTGTTTCAAGTCGAATAGAGAGGATTTGATAGAGACTCATTTGAAGAATGCTCTGTTGGAAAGTGGTGGTAATCTGAAGGACGATGTTCAAGAAATGAGAGATCAATTGATCAAACAATTGGATAGAATCAAGGAGTTGAAGATTAAGAAGGAAGAGAATCCAAGTGAGTTTCCAAAACTGATTGGAGCTCTCGCAGACGTGACTTCGAGAGATTCTTACTTTCACTGATCTTTCCCTTTTCCAACTGCCTTTCTCCAGACGGCTTCTACCTCGACGAAGACCCAGCTCTGGAAAATCTCGACGTCATGAGCGACACTTCTACTCAGATCACCCAATTCACGAGATATACGGCCGCTACTTCTGGAGCTGCGAGTCTGTTGAGCTCTTCTAGTGGTGGATCAACCGCGTGAGTATTCTATCAAGGGAGTTTGAATCTGAGCGAAATTCGATATAGCAAAGCTTGTGAGAAACTGACTTCTTTGGGCTCTCGCTCTCTTCTCCAATCGCCCTCTCGATTCTCTAGCTTCCAGACTCGTAAGAAAGCGAAGAGAGACGCCAAGAAGAAGACTCAGGGTAAGAAAGGTAGTGTTTGGGAAGAAGGTTATCTTTACGACAGTCTGCAAAAGTTGTTGAAGGAGAAACTTCACGAAGTTCAGAGTAAGTCGTTACTGTCTGTCCTCCCTTCTTTTCTCTTTCTATTGAAGAGAAGAGCTAATCTTTCTTCTCTTCATTTTCTCATACTTCTCCCCCAGCGGAAACATCGAAGATTCTTCCACATCTCATTACCGAATCGACCACGCATCGCAAGTTGGCTCAGACGCTTCAAGAATCTTTGTCCGCTTTTGAAAGTCTCGCTCTTGCAGGAGTTGAGAACCTTTGGAGGTCGACTCAAGAAGAAGAACACAATCGAATCGTAGCCATCTTTGAAGAACAGAGATTGGAACAAGAGAGACAGAGTTTAGAAAGGGGAGAGAATCCAAACCTCACTTCTTTCACTCCTGTAGGTTCTTTGACCATCCTTCAAGTCAACGCTCTTTGCGCTGCTAGAGATAGAGCTGCAAGACCGAAGATAGAGGTGGCTTTGGTGGATTGGAAAGTCAGAGCTTTGGATACTCTGAATGCTGCCTGAGATGGGCTTCTGCCTCGAACTATTTATTGTATCATCTCCTCTTTCCTGACTCCCTCCAACTAGAGCGAATGCATCATTGTACTATTGATAGAATTTCAGACCGATTTCAAGCAGAGTTTGTTCAAAAAGCGACATAGTTTGATTTCAGAAACACGAGACCGGAAATAGAGAGATAATAAGAGCAAGTTATTAGGTTCAGAGAAAAGGTGGGGTGTTTCAAATTGAAGCTGCTTGCGAATTGAATGATGAGTTTTAGTGGAGCGAGTGAAAGAGTCGAGATTAAGGGGTTGTTAAAAGGCTTTGAGTGCTGTCTAATGTTATTAAGAGGTGATGAGATTGGATGATGACGACGATGATGTGGTAGGAGAGAGAACTGGTAAAAGAATGTGAGTGATTGAATTGGCTACAAATGAATGTGGGGTTGTAAAATGAGAGTGTATGAGTTCTAGTTCTGAGGCATTAGAGACCGAAGCAATTGGGGAAAGTATGATTTCATCGTCCATGAAGGAAACTCTAAATAGGGAAAGGAAAAAGGGATAGCTCGATGATTCGAAACTTTTTGAGTGATCAATAGTAGGTTCTGAAGGAAAGGTATTATTAAAGAAAGGGAATTAAATTGACGATTGTACGATAAAGATTTGTCTAACTATTCGCTCCACCTTAATATATCTGGAGAAGAAGGAATTGTGTTTGATTCTGTTTCATGCCTTTCTGATCTCATTCTTCTCCTATCCAAGATACCCAACTGATTCATAAACTTCAATTATCAAAAGCCAATTGAGCCAAAACTCTACTGACCTCATCTTCACCAGCCATTCCAGCAGCGATTCTAGAAATACTAGACGACGAGGATGGATGATGAGAAGTATTACCATTGTTGTTGTAGGATTGATTATTGAAAGGATAGGATCCTACGCCTGCTGGAGGAGTGAAAGAGCCACTTTGACCGTAACCACCAGCTCTCAAAGTGGTGGGTTGGGTGGGTTGTTTGGTGATATCTAGACTTTGTGTTCGCTGACTGTGGTGACCCCTCAATGATTTCATTCTCTCTTCCACTCCCGAAGCTACTGGCAAATTCATATCGTCAGAAATAGTTGAATGGTGTTGATGTTGAAGTTGTTGATGAGGTTGAGGGGTGGTGGTCTGTTGAGGGAACTGAACCTGCATTCCACTCGAATTGGAGCTGGAATGCACATGCCGAGATTGAGACGGAGCTCCCCACACGTCGCTGCTCGTGACGCTGGCTACTCTAGAGTGACCCTCTCCGTAGGGAGAAGAATAGATGGTAGAGCCAGCGAACGGTGAAGTCAGATTCGTGGTGGTGTAGTTCCTTTGAGCGTGAGCTGGAGAATCGAAGAGAGCCTTGATGTCCGGAGTCGAGGCTGCAGGTCGAAGTCTGCGTTCGTTGTATCTTGCAGCGTCGAGTTGAAGAGAATCAGTAGACTCGATTCGAGAGATGAGCTTGTTCGGGAAGAGATGGAAGGCAGACGCAAAAGAATCTGAGCGAGCTCTTTCCTCAGAGGCGTAGACTCCGATCTGAAGAAGAGGAAAGAGGGAAGAGAACGAGAGAAATGAAAGTCGATTAGTATGCAGCTGGACTTGATTCAACGCAGAATGGATTGTCATTCTCGAGATATACTCACGTTACGACTGACGAGGAAGTCCTCGATGAGATCTTTGGCAGTAGGTAAGAAATCGATGTTGCTCCTATTGAGTCTCAATCTGAAAGCAGCCTCGCCGTTATGAGGTTGACGAACGGGAGGAAGGACTAGAATGTTCAGATCTCTTTTCAGACGTTGAGTCAGAGCCACGTATTCTTGAGTATTGACCAATTGAGCCAAAGCAGCGGAATCTGGAGTCCTGAATTCAGCTTCGAAAGGTACATGATCCAACAGCATTTGAGCAGCGATATGAATCTGAGCTTCAGGACCAAAGATAGAAACCAAATCAGAACCTAGTTCCTTCGGTGGGAAACGAACCAAAGAAGAGGTCTTGGTTTCGATGTCATGAATGAAGATCGCTTTCTCTCCCAGCAAAGTTCTTTGATATCTTCTCGACACTGGAATAGTTTCCGTCAGGTAATCTTTGTCTTTTGGAGTGATCAATTCCATGACTGCTTGTTTGAGATTCTCTAGATTGATTGCATTCTTTGCTGGAGTTCTGGCAATGACATTATCTTCGTTCTCGACATAACCTCCGAGAGCAGCGAATTCTTCAGCGTTCGAAAACTTGACGTAGACTCCGTACTTTTTCATGATTCTCTGAATGTTCTTTCCTCCTACTCCAATGATTCTCTTGTGATAAGCTTCTGGGACGTGGAAAGAGACTTCTGCTGGCAGTTCTTCTTGTAAGAAGCTGAGACCTTGAAGAACTCCTTGACGATCATTTCCAGAAATCTCAATCAAAAAGTTGTAATCATTGAAGGTTTCGAATTTGATTCTGACGTTGCATTGCTTCATAATCTTGTTGATCTTTCCGTTCTTCTTTCCGCTGATGAACTCTCGATGTTCGTTAGCTAGTTCGATTTGGAAGTGAACCTGGAAGTTGTAAGACTGTGAGAATCGAGACGAAAAAGGAGAAACCAAGATAAGAAAGGATCAGTAACTGTTCGGGAAGATTCGTAGACTTGCAAAAACTCTGTCTACTCACGTTGATCATTTCCAGCTCCAACAACAACTTGACTCCAGTTCTAACCTCACTTTCCAACCCATGAACCTCGAAGCAATCTCTCTTGAAGACGATTTCAGCACCAGATAAATTAGAGATATTCTTGAGAATTGGAGTCAATTGACTTGGGTTCAGATTCGGATAAGACATGTTGTACATGTCATAAGATAAAGGTAATAAATAAATCGAAGCAGTGTAGAATTGAGAAGCCAATTGCATCATGCATCTAATCGTACGTTCGATGCTGACTCTGTTGTCTCCATAGACCGAAACCAAGCTTGCTTGACTACCGATGACTGGAAGATTGATGAAAGTTCCATTGTCGAGCATAATGTTTCTGAGCTCTTCCAGACGTTCGAGTAGTAGCCAATCTAGTTTACGTGGTAAGATCATAGTGTCTCTGGAGATGATGCATTTGCTCTGAGAAAAAAATGAAGAAACAGTTGGATGTATGCGTCAGTTCTCGATTCGAAGTTTCGGGTGATCTCTCTTTCGATCGTTCAACGAACTCACCTTGTGAACAGAGACTTGGAAAAGCATATCTTTAGCTCTTTGAACGCCGAAGAATTCACCAGTGATGTAAACCGTATTCTGTCTATTGGAAACACCTTGAGGTCTATTGTTGGGAGCACAGAGGACTCCAGCGAAGGGACTTGCCAAATAGATGTTGGTAGCAGTTTCTTCTTGAATAGTTTGGACGACAGATCTCTTTCTACCACCAACAATGTTGTGTAACTTGTAATCGATTTCACAACTCTCAGCATGTAAACCGGAGAATTCATCCAATAAGACCAGCAATCTAGTTCTAGCTTGTTCTACACATTCAAAGAGACCAGAAATGACCAATTCGACTTGTCTTTCAGATTCCAATCCATAACCCAAATCTTGACCATGAGTTTCAGTTCCAATCATTGCGATATGAGTCTTTGTAACATTGGCCAATTCGTCTAATTTCCTTCTGACTTCAGGTTTCAAAGTTTCTGAAGAAGTGATTGGAGAAGATAAACCTGCAGACTCTGGAGGAGAAGAGGATCCATGTCTACCACCTCCACCAACACTTCCGATCGAAGGAGAAGAAGAAAGATCATGACTAGATCCAATCACTGGACTGAAATTTGGTGGAGGTTGAGAAGCGTCCAATAGAATGTCTGCTCTTGGAACTTTGACCGAAGCTCTAGCTTTGAAAGGATTGTCTCTCAAAATCGTTCCTCTAGCTGCCATGACTTGAGAAGCACCTCCGGAAAGATAGAAGTTGAATTGAGCCAATCTAGGAGCACTTGGAGAAGAACCAGTCATCGATCCTGAACCTCCTCCAGCATTTGTAGATCCACCAGCAGCTTGAGGTAGAGAAGAAGTCATTGAGGCAGGAGTCGAAGGATCATGAGGCGTCTTGGAAGCTGAAGAATGAAGGAAGGAACTATAGGTCTGAGAAGGATGATTTCCAGATAGATTCAAAGGTAAAGATACGCTCGAAGTATTGAGATCCATATGAGAATTCTGTCCACCAAATCCCAACATTGGAGGTAAAGCGTCTGGACCTCCCATCTGTCTTGCATCGTATCCACGACGACCTTGATTTCCATAAGCTTGCTGACCACCAGCCGAGACTCCACCAGAGTGAGTTGCAACATTCGATCTCAATCCACTCATTCCAGGACTAGCTGGATCAGAGTTGAGAGGATGAGAAGGTTTGGAAGAAGATTGACCTTGATAACCTCCAGGAAGAGGATGATTTCCACCGATTTGAGGAGATGGAGATGGGAATGGCAAAGGAGTATGTTGACCGATATGAGGAGATGGAGAAGGAGAAGGAGCATAACTCATTTGACGTGGAAAAGCTTGATTGAGTGCTGCTGAAGCTTGAGCCTCGGCAGCTTGGACCTGAGTGAAAGAGACCAAACATTGATGATTTGACATTGTTTCATTGACCAGCTTGTTGATGGAATTGTCCAAATCAGCCGAAGCTTTGGATCTTGTATGTCCAGCTGCTCCAAAAGAGGTGGTAGAAGCTCTTTGCGAATGAGTGTTGCTATGATTCCCACCAGCAGGTCCAGATAGAGAGCTCGTGACGGAATGACCTGGATCATTGGTACGTCTCTGAGAAGTGGAATGTTGAGAATTGTAGCTGTGAGATCTCGAGTGATCGTTTCCGAAAGTAGCTCCTCCAGAAGTGCTTGGTGCAGTGCTGGTAGCCACGGCACTCTCGCCAGTCGAAAAGTCCAGAGAAGACCTGGTTCCAACAGTCGATCTACTATCTCTATCTTGGACTTGACGAGAAATCGAGGATTTGGACTCTGTGGTAGGATTGCTACTCTCCTGATTAGAGGTGGAAGGATCCGTTGCCTCTTGATCCAACTTTTTCTCCTCTGCCGATGATCCGACCACCTCTGAGCTCTCCGATGTCTGACCTGAAGCTACTTGCCCATCTGATTTCCCTGCCTGATTCTTGTTCCCAGCATTTGTCGTCGTTGTTGTTGGAGGAGGAGTGTTAGTGGGATTAGGAGGTGTTTGGACCACCTCTGCGATCCTCTCACTTGTCCTTTTCGAACCACCAAGAGTGAAGGCCTTCATTACGCTTGGAGGTAATCTGGATCTCATTGAGCCCATTCTTGAAGTTGGAGCTGGAGGTTGGCTTGCAGTGGTAGTAGTTTGTGGAAGGGATTGATTTAAATCAGAGGTTGATGCTGACTGTTGCTGGATAGGATTGGTAGCAAAGGGAGGAGTGAGAGAAGGAGCAGAGATGGAACCAGTTCCTTGAGGTTGAGGATGATTGTCATTGTTGGATTGATTGGATGAATCCTTGCTATCTTGATTTGCTACCACCACTCCACCGTCAGCTCCAACCATTAGAGAGGGAGTGTCGAATGCGGCGGCACCCAAGTTCCTTGGAATGGTGAATGCAGTGCAATAGACGTCTGGTGAGAAGACGTACATCTGAGATTGCTGTTGTTGAGTTGGACTGTGATTTGCAGATGGTAAGGAATGTTGTTGATGATGATGAGGATGTCTATTACTGTGCTGCTGCGATTGAATGGCAGAAGGGCTCATATTGGGAAGATTTGGTTGAGGAGGATGACGACTCATTCCCATCATTCCCATCCCTCCTGGCCTCTGTTGCTGATCCATGATCGAGACTGGGATCAACTAACTTGAGTTCTAGTTCTCAGAGAACAGAGAGATTGACGAGGAGAAGAGCAAGCAGAAGGATGGTGATGGTTGCTTGGAAAGAATGAAAAAGTCACTCCCTCAAAGAAGACTCAATCTCGCAAAGCCGCCCCATCTCGAACCTCGACAGCAAAGGGGAAGGTCGATTCGATCTCGATATCAAATCGGTCTCTAGCTTCTTGGTCTCATCAGAATGTGGCGCAACACTCGCTTGCAGCTTCTGAGCTACCGTCTCTCCTCTTCTCTTTGGGCATTCGCGTTTCTCTCTCTCTTCCTCGCAGCATTGAACTCATTAAACTTCTCTCTACCACTCGTTTGAGATATGATTCTTTCAGATCGTAGCCTTCTCGGTGCAGCGCTCAGTCTTTGAACAGCTTTTGTTGACGCATAGAGACCGAAGAGGCCACAATTGAGAGAGTTACCTTCAAGCAGGAAAGGCCCTGAAATCTCGATCTAGAGCTTAAACCAACTCTGAAATGTGCTTGAAGTCCCGAGTAGACTCAAAATGGAACTGAGGCTCGACAAGAAGTCGAGAGTAGAGAATAGACGATGGGAGAGGCGAGAGGCGATAGGGAAAGAGCTCTCGAGTGAATGATTGGACCTCGGTAAGATTTGAAGAAGCTGAAGATTTGGTCAAACTGAAAATCAGGCAATTACTCGATCATATGAGAGAGTGAGGAAGCGGTTCTTCTCGATAGTTTACTGACTTGAGAGAGAGAGAGTCGAAAGTCGACAAGCTGCAGCTTGCAATCGACCGTTGCCTTGAACACCTCTACCATAACTTTCTACTTCTTTACCGCAAATCCTCTTCTGATTTGAATCAAGGTGAACAAATCAGGTCAAAAGAAATCAAGAACAAGATTGGATTGCACGAGACAAGGCGGCTAGTCAAGGATTCAGTCTAGCCAGCCAATCCAAGTAGCAGTCCATCCTATCCATCTCTATCTCTACCTTTAATCCTCAACTTCATACCATTCTTGTCAGACTGAAGAGTTGACTTGATCATCAGATCTCATAACTCAAACTCATCATGTCATCTGCAGTCGCCTCGAGTCCCAACCCGAATCTCTCATCGTCTTTCCATTCAGATCCTCCTTCCTCTTCTTCAATCTCATCTTCAGCAACCACAACTTCGGCTTTGCCTTCGACCAATGGCATCAATCACAACCATAGTCACGACCAAGATCACATCCATGAATCAATCGAAGAACAGTACGAGATGGAGGAAGATCTCAGTGATGCCATCTGTGGTGGTTGCAAGAAACTAATCGGCGAAGGCGCAATGGCTGGAAGTCCCGTCATTTCTTTTGCGTGAGTAGACAAGGAATGGGAAATCATACAAAGCTGCAATGGAGCATCAGGGGAAGAGAGGTCCAAGGCAAGAGAGAGCCAACTTGAAAAGACGGCGGCCAAGAAGGAAGGGGGAATAAGCTGTCTGTCTCTACCTCTATCTCTCCAAGATCGACTATCTCTTCTTCATTTCGAAGTGATCTAGATTGAGTTCTGTCTGGATATCAGTATCTATCCAGCTTCGGATTGGCATCACTGTTGCGAAGGAGCATTCTCTCCATTGAGCTCTCGGAACTAACCCCCCTTCCCGTTTCATCTTCTTCCTCTTCGAATCCTCAAATCATCTCGCACTGCTCCTTCTTGCAATTCAAATCCAATCTCACGATGCAGCAATCAACTCTGGCATGTAGACTGCTTCAGGTGCGCAAAGTGTAACAATCCGGTCGACACTGAGCGAGACGACATCTTGCTACTCAGCGATGGTCATCCCATCTGTGGACAGTGCAATTACAGCTGTCAGATTTGTGGTTTGGCAATCATGGAAGAGGTGAGTTTCATTGACTCAGGAACAGGAACGGCCCGAAGACGGGCTCTCGGTGAGACGGAAGAAAGAGAGAGAGAGAGAGGAAGGGAGCAACACTCTTCACTCAGGTTGCTAGGAAACAGCAGACCTCCGCTACTGTCTCGACGAAAGAGCTTTCAATTCTCAGTTCGGACCGAGACTCGAATGAAAGATCACTGAATCATCTACTCCTCCTTCCCTCTCTCGTAGGCGATCATGACTGGAGATGAATCCTATCACGCTTCTTGTTTCACCTGTAGATCCTGTCATATGCGTATAGAAGAACTGGTCTTCGCAAAGACATCTCAAGGGATCTACTGTATGAAATGTCACAACGAAAGGGTGGCACGTTCAAGGAGACATGCAGAGAAGAGATCCAAAGCTGCAAAACAGAGAGAGCAACAGTTGGCTAGAGCTGCAGCTCAATCTCAGAATGGAAGTGGGAACGATTCAAAAGATTCAAACCTAGCTCCTTCCGGAGATCTCAACAGATCTACAAGTCCCTCTAGGAATGGAAGTGCAAGTCCTATCCCAACGTCTGCAAATTCCACTGATGGTCGGAATGGAATCTCGAGTGATTCTCAAACCACTCAACAATCCAATTCCATCACTTCTCCTGAAACTGGTCTTGATGGAAGATCAGTAGAAGGAACTCCTAGAAGCATGGGAACTCCTTCAGTTCTTTCGAAGGATCATTCGATGGATTCTCCAGCCGTCTCTTCTTCTTCGACGACGGATGCTTGGGGAAGCTCTTCTCCTTCAATGTCTAATAACAATAGGCTAGGTACTGGGAATGGAGTAGTCGGACCAAGACCAAGCTCGGCAGGTCAAGGAGCTTCTACGAAGAAGACTCCTCCAACGCTGAGAGAGATGAGAAATGGAGCTGGACCTTCTTATGGAAATGCTAGCAGAGATAGATCTGGTAGTAGTAGCGCAGTCCCTTCTCACTCTTACCATCAGAGCAATGGATCTTCAAGTCAACTTCAATCGAGCGAGACTGCACCTGCTTCTCTGGATGGATTGTCGGATTCTCATTCAAGATCACTCTCTATCGATCGAACAGAGACCTCTTCCTCAACAACGACGAATACGACAATCCCTCCCACCTCTTCTTCATCTCTGGCTCTCGGTTCTTCTTCTTCCTCTTCGGACAACGTGGGTTTGGGAATAGTCCCTCCTCTCAAATCTGCTCAAGCTGTTCCAACTCCTACCGTCACTGTCAATAATGCATCTTCTCCAATTGTCGCCGATAGTTCTTCTCCCAGAGGCAACTTCTCAAAGACAAGTCACTTTTCAATGGATTCAGAAGCCGATCTAGACGTCACTAGTTCTGCTCAGCTCAAGAGAGCTTCTCGTCTCTCAGTCAATGATATGCAGAGTCTGGTCGCCAAAGCTTCAGAAGAACCAACCACTACCGCCCTCAGAAGATCTTCAAAGACGTATTCCTTCTATGATCCAGACTTCATCAACCTTATGGACTCGTTCGGACAATTTGATTCGACGGACGATTTCAAACTTCATTCTCCTAAATCTCCCCAAGATGTCAGAAAGAAATCTCAAGAAGGTCTAAGTCCACCTCAATCTTCGAAAGCTTTGAATCAAATTTCGGTTCAATTGACTCCTCCTCAAGACGATGGTTCTTCAATCGCCGAGAGCTCCACTCACAGCAGCAATCTGACGAAAGTAGATGAGAATCACGGTCAGGATTTGGATGAAGGAGAAGAACTCATCAATCAGAATGAAGATAGGAGGTCGACTTCATCTCTCAACACGATCTCTGCCAAGATGAGAGAATCAATGAAGGCTGCAAAAGGTGGTCATGTCAGTATGGATACCTCTTTCGTCGAAAGTATTCTTCAAGATCTAGACGATACCAAACAGCGAATGAAGGATCTACAAACGAAATTCGATAGGATCAAGAGGAGGAGTCAACAAGCTGCTCAAGGCTTCTCGATGGCGAAGCAAGATTTCCATGCAGAGGTTCAAGCTAGACATGAAGCTGAATTGGAAATGGCTGCTTTGAAACGTCAATTGGTGGAACAAGCTTCGAAGTTGACTTCAATGGCTACTGAAAGGAAACAGCAAGAGCATCTTCAGAATCGATCGAAGGAGGTCAGATCAACGCTTCAAGGAATGGAAAGAGATCTAGCCAAGCTCACTGTCGAGAGAGATCTGACAGTGGCTGAAGTTGCAGAACTAGTCGCTCTCCAAGATGGAAGCTCTCCTCTACCCAAAGACATGAAGCTCAATCCCGAATCGGCTGCTGGAACTGGTAACTCTCTGACTCGAAACCTCAGCGTTCGTTTGGAAGGAGTCAAAGAGAAGTATAGGAAGGAAATCGATGAACTCACGTTCGAAAGAGATGCTCTACTCATCGAGATCGAAGAGCTCAAACAATCGAAAGAGGTCTTCTTGGAAGAGACTCATGCTTTGAATGCTCGTAATGATGAGCTCAACACTATCCTATCTCAATTGACTAGAAGAGTCGACATTGCAAATCAAAGTCATGGACTTCCCAAACCTCCTCCGGTCCCGACTTCGAGTGGAGGAGGTAGACTTGGATCATCTCAAGGCAATGGTGGTGGATTTGGTTTCGGTTTTGGAAAGCAACATCATCACAACAAAGGTTTGGCTTCTCCGACTCCAGGAGGAGGAGGAAATTCAGATCAAAATGGTATTTATCCAAATCCAGGATCTGATCCTGCTTCTTTGGATACAACTGTTCAAAGAGCTTTCAAACCCGAAAAGATCGAACCTGCTCCAACTGCAAAGAAGTTCAAGTGGATGAAACCTAAATTGACCGAATCTGCAAAGAGCGTAGCTTCTGCTTTACCAATGGGTCATTCTCCACCCGTTCCACCGAAATCTGCTGGTTCTGCCAATTCTTCTTCAATGGGACCTCAAGGTTCGAATCAAAACGCTTCTTTGAACCCTTCCAATGCTGCAAATCAACAAGCTGGTCTTCAAGTCTCTTCTTCTCCTGCTAGAGCTTCTTCGAATGAAATCGTGGTTAGAGAACATCTTTTCCAGTCCTTCAACGTTCTTAGACCTATTAGATGTTTCGCTTGTCAGAAGAACATGTGGGGTCAATCTGAAGTTAGATGCGCTCTTTGCGGTCAAGCTTGTCATCAGAGATGTCTTCAGAATCTTCCTACTAGTTGTAATCAACCTTTCTCTAGAGGAGATGAGAATCTGGAACCGGTTGGTCCAAGTATGTTTGGAAAGGATCTAGTTGAACAGGTGGCTTTTGAAGGAAGTGAGATACCTCTGGTGGTGGAGAAGTGTATTCAAGCAGTCGAAACGCTTGGTGAGTCGACTGTGAATTGGACAAAGGTGGACTTGTTTCTTCGTACTGATCCGACTCTCTTTCTTTGTCTCGTCTCTCGCAGGGATGGACTACGAAGGAATCTACCGAAAATCAGGTGGAACTTCTCAACTTCGAGTGATAACTCAGCTTTTCGAAAGAGGACAACCATTCAATTTGGAAGATACGGATAGGTTCAACGACGTTTCAGCAGTGACTTCGGTTCTCAAGAATTACTTCAGAGAACTTCCGACTCCTCTATTGACTTTCGATCTTCACGAGAAATTCATTCAAGCTTCTGAAATCAAGAATGATCCCACGCTGAAACAAGAAACGGTCCTAAGCTTGATAGATCAATTACCTAGACAGCATTTCGCTACCCTACGAGCTTTGGTTCTGCATCTTCACAGAGTTCAACAACGAAGTGAAGAGAATAGAATGAATTCTAGGAATTTAGGTGTCGTCTTTGGTCGTGAGTATTTGAAGTGGGAGAAAAGGCTCGTTCGTTAATGACCCTTACTTACTCACTTTGCCTTTACTATTTCGAACCTGTTACCATCAGCTACGCTCATGCGATCTGGTGATCCCTCTCAAGAATTCGCCCATATGGGTGGAAAAGCGATGACGATCGAATGTAAGTTGGAATTGTGACTTGAGTCGTCGACGACAAATCACACGGATACGAAATTGACGATATGTGTTTCTCCCTTTTCCAAACTCTCAACAGACTTCATCGACAATCCTCAACTATTCCAAGATCTATAGGATTTCCAGCACAGTCTCATTCACTCAACCTCACGAAACGATTTTACGTGTCTTTTCGATTCTCAAGCGACAATCAATTAACTTCAATTTCAACTTTCCTTCTTTCGATCAAGAACATTTCTTTCAAATCACAAACGTTCAGAATCTTCAATTTTCAATACCCAAAGCTTGATGCTTTACTTTCAAAAAGATCTCCCTCACATCTTTCGCTATCACATCTCTTCGTGTTCCTTTTTCCTTTTTGCCCTTCGTGGACTCTTTTTTTTCTCTCTTGTTGTTTCATCGATTTCTCCTGTCTCGCCTTCTTTGTCCCTTATCCTGTTCAACGTTGACGCTGTTCCACCGGTGGCATTTCAATGAATCGTTTTCACTGGAAAAGAACACGCAGGTTTGAAATGGTGATGTCATCCGAGAGCAAGCTTCAAAGGCAGCGAGAGAAAGAGAAGAAACTCTTTGTCTTTCCACAATCATAGAAAGAAGTTCTACTCTCCCGCGAGAACATAAAATCATTTCTCGTTATCTATTTACAAATGAGCAGGATCCAAGAAATCGATCTTAGCTGAGATTCATTCCAGACATCGATTGTTGTAGACTTGCTGGACCTGATCCTGATCCTCCAGCTTGAGCTTGTTGCTGAGCGTGTTGAGAATGATAAGCTTCAGCCTCGGCTCTGAGTGACGGGATGATTCAAAGTGGGAAAAGGCAAATTAGCAACCGAGGTATGTCAAAGGTTCGAACTGAACCAGAAACTTTTGAACAGAACTCACCTCGCTCTTTCATACAGAAGACGTTTCTCTGAATCGTGAGGAGCATTTGGATCTTGAGCAGAGTTGTTAGACCCAGATCCTTGAGCTTGAGGTGAAGGCAGAGACATTGGAGCTTGAGGCGATTGAGGAGTAGGACTTTGAACTTGGGACTATTGGAGCTCCTGCTTGAGGTTGACCAGCAGCGGCTTGTTGTTGTTGTTGTTGAGACCAATACCACTTTGCATAGGCATCAGCTTGTTGCTGAGCTTCTTGACTCTGAGCTTGTTGAGGATGAACAGCTTGCTGCTGGGATTGAGCAGCTTGCCCTTGAGCGTGGAGAGTAGCGTAATATTGAGCCCACTGAGCAGAGTAGTCCCTGCTGAGCCTGTTGCTGAACGACTTGGTATTCCGGACGACTTTGAGTGTATTCGTGAGAATGAGCTCCCGGATTGTGTCTAGATAGAGACTCCTCCATAGCAGCATCGAAGATCCCTCTTGCTCTGACGAACTTGTCATTCATAGACTTCAATTCGGTAATCTTGGTGCTGTATCGATCGATGAGCCTGACGATCTTTGGTCTCATCGAGAGAGAAGTTTGATAGAGTTCCTTTTGGAAGGGGAGATAGCAAGACGGAAATAAAGCAAGTCAGCATTCGAAGAGACAAAATCTGACGAGAAAGCTTATCAAGAAAATCACTCACTTGGAGCTCATCGTCTTCAGCTAGGTTATCAGTCGAAGCATCCAAGCCTCTAAGCTTACTCAAAAGCTTGTCGATGTTGGTAGCTTGAGCAAATATTCTAGCTTCCAATTCAGCTTCTCTCTGAATATCATCTGGAGTACGATCTGGAAGAATCTCTACGTAATTGACAGGGAAGATTCCAGCTTCGCCTTTCAATTCTCCTCTCCACCAATGTTCATAGACGGAGTCCAACACCCTGATGATGTCACCTTTCTGGAAAGGTAATTCTCCAGCTTCGGTTGGTGCGAAATCGTAGAGAGCTCTGACTCTTGAAGCTGCGACTGGAGGAGTTGGTCCATTCGAAGCAGCCGCATTAGGAGCAGAAGTAGTCTGAGTAGGTGCTGAAGAAGTGGAACTCGAAGCTGCTGGAGTGGAGGTCTGCTGTTGAGTAGGAAGTGAAGATTCTCTGCCTGAATTAGGTAGAGCCTTGTCGTTCGAGATAGAATTCGAGGTCGAAGGAGCTGAAGGACCCGGCACGTAACCCGAAGAAGTTGGAGCTGTGTAACTCGAAGTAGCTCCTGATCCCGAACCTGACCCTGAAGCGGCAGCAGCTGAGCTCGAGGATCCTGCTTCTGCTCCTCCATAGGAAGCACTGGAGCTGTAGGCATTCCTTCCACCTTGATCACGCATAGAGAGTTCTAGCACCTTGCGTAGCTCTTCATCTTCAGCTCGAAGAATATCGGAAGACTGTGAGAGAGTAAGAGTAGTGTTTGGGAAGGCGAGAAGATTAGTTGAGAGTTGAAGGAGGAAAGTTATTCAACCTCTACAATCGATCTCTTACTTACAGGCTCGACAGGAGGTGGTGGCATCTCCTCGTCAAAGCTGAAGCCTGAAGACCGAAAGAAAAATCAAAAGGTTGCAGAGAGTGAGCTTGGCTTGATTGAAGAGTCATGTCAGCTTTCGAAATTCACAAAAGAGCAGTTCCACGTACCTTGCCTTTTCAGAGTCTCTCCAGTTTCCTTCATGAGACCCAGACTAGGTTCGCCTTCCCACTCTCCGCTCCAAGTCTTGATGAGTTCCAGAGCTCTCTTCTTGACCTTGTCATGGGTATTCCTATCGCTGACGATTCTAGTCAAGGTCGAGGTGAAAGCTCTGGAAGCCAATTCTCGATGAGCATCCAATCCACAATTCTTGGCCAACATGTCTGATAAGGTCAAAGAGTATAGTTGGACGTTTGCGGAACGATGTACTAGACGCTTTTGAATTGCCAAAACGCAGTTGCGAGCGCTGAGAGAGAGCGAGGTGTGGAGAGGAAGATAGGAAGAAAGATTAGGAATCGCTGCGAAGAAGCGCTGGATCGACGAGGGCAGTGGGAATTCCTGTCCTTCTGTAGTTCAAAAAGGTGGACACCTGTAAGGGAATGATAGATGCCTTGCAATGTCTCACCAGCTTTGACGAGCTTACGACTGCGAGGCTGTGTCTGAGAGATAGCCAATGGAGCTGGCTGGCTATCCAAGAAGAGAAGAGCAGCCTGCTCTTCTCTAGCATTCAAAGCTGATTCGTAAATGTGACGAGTGAACAAGCAGCAAGTCTACTGAGCCTATAGCTTGGGAAGAGCAGAGATGGCGGCAGATCTCTTTGCCTGCTACTCTATCTCTATCTCGTCCAACGAGTACTGCTCTGTCAATCTGAATGCTGCATTCTACTCTGATGCTTCTTCTGTTCTTGCTTTCGATGTGATCTAATGTTTCGTTCTGCAATTTACTCACCCAGCTTCGCCTTCGCCAGACACCTTGTCGCATACATCGAGGTTCAATTCCCAACTTTCACTGGTGAGATTCTCATCGGTCGCCTTCATTACCGCTTCATCGTATGGATTGGCTGCTTTGAACATCTTGATCTCGTTTCCTGATTTGATGAAATGTCTTCCTTTGAGGTTTTGGTTGGGATTCTAGTTGATATGGATTAGGTTTGGAAGCAAGAAGTAAGAAACAATGAGACACACAGCCAGATCGAGGAGGAGAAGTCGCATGGACCCCTTACTGCCAACAATAGGACTCTCTGGTCAGTCGCAACGCGAGTATCTCGAGAATGAAGTCAGAATTCTGTGCTTCTGTTCGAAAAGAATCTCTTTGTCCTCCGTCATTCGCTTGTTCGAGTCGACGGTGGATCAGAAGTGTCTCTCTCTCGTTTCGAAGGTCTCGTGAATTAGAGACTTCAGGCTTACGCAAAGGAACCGAAATCAACACTTCAAAGATCTTTCTGGTTCTCTTCCAAATCAGTGCAACTTTTAGCTTCACACGAATGAAATTGATTAAACCGTTCTTCTCTGACATCCGCTCTGCAACCAAACTTTTCGTCTTCGTCGACTCCCTCACCAGGACCTCTCCATTCTCTCCATTCTTGATGTTGAAAGCTGAAATCGAAGATCAGAAGGGTGACATCCAAGAAAGAGTCGACATGAAGGTCTCGTTCTCCGGAATGACTTCAGAAGGAATGAAGAGCGACAGAGGTTGAGATTCAAGAAACGTCAGCGAGAGAGCTTCAAAGATCTTCAACTAACGTGTGACGCATGAAAAGCTGCATTCAGAAACAGTGGACAGCTACTGCTTGTCTACTCACTTATCTCACCCGGAGAGAACTTTGTCAACTTGACTTTCCCATCCTTAAAGATGGGATCCTTTTCTAACTCTTGTCTTCTCTTGACCCATGCCTTCATTACCTCTTTCGAAGTCTCAGAGAGAGTCAAACCTTTTCCACTTACTCCAATTGCAGCTGAGGGAATAATGATCTCTTCTAGGTGTGGCAGGAATTGAGACCTTAGAATCTGAATAATACCGCCATCTTCGATTAGAGATAAGGTCGGGTCGTCTGAAACATAGTAATGCGGGAGAACAATCTTTTTTAAGCAGATGGGAAGGGTGAGATTCCTATTGATCAGAGCATAGAGTAAATTACGGTCCAGTGTGAATACTCTTAATGCGCGGAAAGGGAGGGAAAGCTGGTCATCCTTTGAGTTGGTGATGGGAAAGTTCGGTAAACGGAGATGCAGAAGAGAGCTGGAACTTTTGTACATTCTAGAGAGACATCTTAAACCCAATAGAGTCGTGTCGCCTGGATTCGTTTCCCCTGAAATCAGTGGGCAAATCTCTAAACATTCCAAGTGATTGACGGAGGAAAGTATTAATCCGACTGCCTCTGTCTTCTCATTCCCTCCTAAATAATTCGAATTTCTCTCCTTTGGTAATCCCCACCAGGTTTGCTGATCTGAATCTCTGTAGACAAATTCCACTGCTAGAGCAAGCTTCTTGACCTTGGAAAGACCCGAAAACGTTTGATGCCATTCGGTTAGAAATTTGAGGTCATCAGATGACAGCGTGAAACCCAAACAAGCTTCGTGAATCACACTGAAAGTCATTAGCCATACGACGTTCCTTGCGTTCAGAGGTCTGGGACCGGATGCAGATGGTTTCGAATATGCGATGTGAACCTTTTTGAGTGAAGTTGAGAAGCAGGCAAGCTGTTTCAGAGACGAAGGGATGAAAACGATGTCTTCAATAACCAAAGTCCTAAGAGAGACTAGTCCCCGAAAAATTGAGGCCATCAATTCGGAAAGCCCAGCGAACGCATGAGTCGCAACGTTACGCTGAGTTGGGTTGCGACTTGAGAGTGTGGCTAACTTCCAAATAAGCGCTGCTCTTTCTTCGTCGCTCATGTTCAGTGTGTCTTTGAAGGTCATTGATCTGATCATTTCTCCAGATCTTGCAATGTTGGCCAGATAAGAGTGGAACGAGAGAATCTGTCTGAAGCCGATTGTGACGTTTTCGAGAAGAGCTGGCTGAAAGACCTGGTGAGATTTACGACACGTGAAAGCAACCGCTCTCAAAGCAGAGTCTCTCATCCTGTGAAGTAAAAGTGGATAGAGGATCAGTATCAGGAGAGATGTTAGCGTCGCGAAAGAAACAGAAACTTGAGCAAGCAAAGAACTCACTTTCGTGCCTTTTCCCTTTGCTCCAGAGTTCCTCCAACCTTGGCCCAGGCTTTGATCTTCGCAGCAATGATCTCGGCTACGTCTTCTGGAATGCTTTCGAGAGTAGTCGGTGTCTTTATAGCGAGCTTGGTAGCTACAGATTGATCTTGATCCATTGAGAACGAGCGAGTGGTTGGTAAGAAGGCAAAGATGCATGAGGTGAAAAATTTCTGCTTTTGTAAAGAGCAGAAATAGCATCGACCCCTTATGATTGGATTCAATGAAACGTTCTCTCCCAAAATCGTTGGTGAATCTTTAGAAAAGACTATGTACCATCAGAGGATTTCCCTTCCCAATGAGAACTGCTTTCTCAGCTTCGATTCTCGAGGGACGATGAGTGAAAGAGCATTGCAAATAGTATGAGCGAAAAGACCGACCATTGAAGACAATAAAAGAAAAGTATGAGCGAAAGGGTGAAGTTTCCATTCAGAAAAGGGGCTCAAAAAACGGGGAGAGGAAAGAAGAAACGAAACCTAAAGGAGCCCTTAAGACATTTGGAAACTCGAGTTCGAGTATCACTTTGGTTTCACTGCTCTTGTGTGTATGAGAGAAAAGCAGTTTGAGATGAAAGAAAGCTACACAGTATAGAGTATACCGAACGTCAAAAGTACATCTACTCTCTGAAACTCGTAATGATGCGCGAATCGGCGAGGTGAGACAGCTGTTGATAATGTCGTTCCCTCGTTCTCTACGTTCCTTTCTCTTCTCGTGCATCCCCTCCCTTCCCATTCTTATCATATTGACTCTTTTATGGAGGAGACAGCCAGAGGAGGTGCGACATGAAAGTCTCATCGACCGAAGTGACTGTGTTTGGAGATGCAGAAGAGCAAAAAGAGATGAGTTAAGGAGAAAAAATCCACGAGTCTTGCCTCAAGCTATCCATTTCTTCGCATAATCAAAGAGTCAAAGTCAGCTAGTCAAAGCTTCAACTACTCACTCTTCAAACCCGGACCTACTTTTCTCAACTCTACTTTGCCACTCTTGAAGACCTGCTCACTTTCTAGCTTTTCTCTTCTGTAAGTCCATATCTCCAGCTCTTTTGACCGTTCAGCACTGTCTAAGGCTTTCCCATCGACTCCAATGGGAGCTAAAGGAACGACCACCTCTTTGAGATGAGGCAATACTTGATCCCTAACGACTTGAGCGAGATAATGCTCTTCACGAAAATTGACTGAACCTTTTGTAGAAGCGAGATAATAGGGAAGAACGAGTCTCTCTAATCTTGAAGGCAGTTGAGAATTGCTAAGATTGACTAGATCGGTAACGAAGCTGACATCTACTGTGAGCGTTTTTAGGCAGGGATAAACAGATGAAGCAATCGTTGCTGATTGGTAATCGGAGGCGAATAAACGAAGATGGAGAAGCTTGCCGAAAAGACTCTTCAATCCAAAGATATATCTCAGATTTAACATGGTCTCGTCGCCGCCATTTGGCGCTCCTTCAGCCGGGATATAATAGATTTCCAAGCATTCTAGACCATTAACGACTTGGAGCAGCAAAGATAAAGCTTCCGTCTTCATGTTCCCGCCCTCAAAAACCATATTCCTCTCCCTCGACGTTCCCCACCAAGTCCTTCGATCCGATTCCCTATAGACGAAGCTGAAGTACAGGGATAGCTTTTTGATTTTTGAAGTCCTTTCGAAGGCTTGATGATGTTCCGACAGGTACTCAAAGTCGGAGGTGGAAGTCGTAAAACCTAGGCAAGCATGTTCTAAGGATCCGAAAGATAATAGCCAAATGACATTCTTTGCATTTAATGGAGGAGGGGCATCCTCGTCAGAGCTTGAGGAATCCCAGAGCGGGACATAAAGCCTCTTGAGGGAGCTCAGGAGGCATGACAGCTGCTTGAGAGATCGAGGAATGAAAAGACCGTCCAAAATCAGCAAGCTTTGGAGAGAGACTAGTCTATGAAATATGACTGTCTGGAACTCAAGCATTGCGGCCTGATATGGAGCTTGACCTTCAGAATCTTCCAAAGAGCGACCTTCCAAAAGTGAGATTATTTGAGACAGGATGATGTCCTGGTCGTCCTCACTCATGTCGGCTATATGGTTTGAACGTCAATGATTTGATTAGATGGCTATGATCTTGATTTCTTTGAAGCGCTTGATAGAAGGAGAACAAGTGCCTGAAGTCGAGCGTGACGCTTTCAAGAAGAAGTGGACGATAGAAGCTGTAAGCCTTACGACAGCTCAGAGCAACTGCTCTTAGAGTATGATCTCTTAGTCTGATGGGAAAAGGAGAAGATCAGAAGACAGAGTCAGACGAGACGAGAGTCAGAAGTAGATGATTGATAGCTCTACTTACCTTCTCTGCTTCTCCCTTTGCTTTAGATCCCCTTCGATAGTCGCCCAGCTCTTGATGGATATCTGCAATGACTTCTGCGACATCTTCTGGGATGTTTTCCAAAGTAGGACGACGCTTGAGGATCTTGGTGAAAGTGAAGACAAATTGATCTTGATCCATGCTTTCGAAGATGAAAGTTCCACTCTATCTCTTAGGGCCTGGTAGTTGACTGATCTCTTTCTTGACGTTCTGAGTAGTAATAGTTGCAATAATGACTGAAAAAGAGAAGATAAAGAGGCGGAAGTAAGTTTGTTCTTGTATGAATTCCGAAAAGAGCGATGGAGTAAGAGTCACGAGAGCTTCTCAGAAGGTTTCCACTTTTGCTTCCAACCTTTGCCATCAAAACCATCAACGTCTGCTTCTATCTCTCTTCTAGATACATTTCTAGCATCTCAAGTACATTCCTCAATCTCAGTCATGGCCTCTACTTCTCGTTGTTTGAGGAATTCTCTACGAACGTCGAGATGGATCCGACCTTCTTCTTCTCTTCTAACTTCTACTCCAAGATCCTTCTCCTCTTCTGCTCTCCGATTGAATTCCAGCAACAAGGTTCCATCTCCAGCAACAGCAAAGACTGATTCAGCAGGTTTGGCCTCTTCCAAATCTTCTTCTCCCAAAGGTCAACCTCAATTAGCCAATCTAGATGCTTCAAAACTCATCTTTGAGAAAACTCAGAATCCAAAACATATCCCAGCAACTGAGACGTTGACTTTTGGTTCCACTTTTTCAGATCACATGTTGACTATCAAATGGAATAATGACAAAGGTTGGGACAGTCCAAAGATCTCCTTATAAACCTCTGGAATTAGATCCTTCTTCTGTCATTTTCCACTACGCTCCTTCGCTTTTTGAAGGCATGAAGGCTTATAAGGATAAAGAGGGAAAGATTAGAATCTTTAGACCAGATATGAACATGAAGAGAATGAACACTAGCGCTGATAGAGTCGCTTTACCTGTGAGTACACAAGATCTAAGAAGATAAGAAGATTGGATTGAAATCCTTCCTGAATTGGATAGCATAGCATTGGACCTGCTGGGATTACAATCGAACTGGATTCAGAAAGCCACAGCCAGAGTTTTAGACTTCGATGGTAATTCAGTGACTCATGCCAGAAGGAGCATTCTGACTCGAATGTCTTCTCTTCTCACAACAGACCTTCAACGGAGAAGAACTGATCAAACTGATCAAAAAACTAGTAGCAATCGATTCATCATGGATTCCTTCTGGTCCAGGAAATGCCTTATATATTCGACCAACTCTAATCGGTACTCAAGCAGCTTTGGGAGTTGGAGCAACTTCTGACGCTCTATTATTCGTTATCACTTCTCCTGTAGGAGCTTATTACAAGACTGGTTTCAAACCTGTTTCTTTGGAAGCCAATCCTGAATTGGTCAGAGCTTGGCCTGGTGGAACTGGTCAATATAAATTGGGTGGGAATTACGCTCCAGCTGTTAAACCTCAGATGGAAGCTGCTACTAAAGGTTATCAACAGAATTTATGGTTGTTTGGTGAAGAACATTGGTTGACGGAGGTTGGAACTATGAATTTGTTCGTCGTTTTGAAGAAGAAGGATGGTTGTGAGTATTGAGGAAATAAAAAGAGGAAGTTTGGAGAAGTTTCGAAAATTCTTTCGTTGCTAATGCTTTTTTTGCCTTTGTCGCTTTCCAACTTCTCTCTCTCTTCTTCTTCTTTCTTAATCTCATTTTCTTTTCTCTCCTTCTCAGCTCTCGAGTTGATCACTCCTCCTCTGAATGGAACTATTCTACCAGGAGTCACTCGTGACAGGTGAGTAGAAAAAGATCAAGACGTATCGAAAAGATTTGATCAATCTATCATTTTTTTTGAGTTTCTGACTTCTGCTAACATCTTTCGTTTTCCTTCTTTCGTTCTGCTCTCTCTCTATTCTCAGTATCCTTGGTCTAGCTCGCGATCACGCCTCTGGAAAAGCTTCTCTACCTCTTCCAAAGATGACTGTTTCAGAGAGAGAAATATCGATGAAGGAAATCGTAGAGGCTGAAAAAGATGGCTCTTTGGGTGAAATGTTCGGTTCTGGTACAGGTGAGTTTTGATCATCTACTGACGAAAGGGTAAAGGCATCGAATTAAGCCTCAATACCAACATCACTAGGAAGTTGTTACCGATTCTCTTTATTTATTCCTGCTCTCATCTTGCGTCTCTTCTCTTTCGTTCTTCGAATCCTTTTGCTCTCATTTTCACAGCCGCTGTCGTCTCTCCAGTCGAGAGAGTCGGATATCTGGGCAAAGACGTTCACATCCCAACTGGATCTGGTGGTGTTGGTCCAGTTGCGGAAGCGATGCTACAGCGTATCACTGATATTCAACTCGGAAGAGCAGAACATGAGTGGTCTGTAGTCATTGACGAGTCCGCTTAGATCACAAGAAGGATGATCTCGAGTCTTGTCATTCAAAAATGTGTAAATGGATTTGACTTCTCCCATTCTATACACTATCTCATTGATTTCAGTTCCCTTCTCATGTAATGCTTTGGTCTTAGATGTAAGAAATGTCGTTTTAATAGAAGTTTTGGCTGATCAGTCTATCCATTATGGACTAGATCGAGCGTGAAGAGAGCGTTCGTCGCCTTTCGACGTCATCGAGAAACTCAATCTTTCATTTGTTCGATTTCAATCCGCAGTTGTCTGTTTTGAAGTATCAATGAACCAGACAAGACCGAAGTGAGGATGGTACCAAACAAGCAAAGATCAGCATTCAAGAACGACGGCTCATGTTCGAAGTCAAATCGCAACTCACCTTCAGCTTTTCCTTCTGTATTCCATCTTGACTCATATTCTCTTCACTGAGCCAATCTTCGAAACCCTTTCTAACCCTTGGCCAATCATCATCCAACAGGCTGAAGAGAGCAGTATCTCTATTTGACTCTCGAACGAACATGTGTTTCTTGAGTACGCCTTCGAAAGAGAAACCGTACCGTTTAGCTGCGTTTTTTGATCTTTCATTGCCATCATCACAGTGCCATTCCACTCGTCTGAAACCCAAGTCAAAACAGTGCTTCATCACCAGATAGACAGCCTCGGTACCCTTTGCACTGCGTTGGAGCTTCTTTGAGAATATAACCGGTCCGATTTCTGCCCTGCCAAACGAAACTACAACCTCGTCCAGACCTAGAAATCCTAAAGATTCCGAGTTTGCATTGTCCACGATCGAGTAATAGAACTCCTCTAATCTTGCGGTCCTTCTCTTTAGAAGTTGAATGAATGATTCTGACGTCTCTTCTTCTGGCTGGGTTGGCAGGTACTTCCAAATCTCTGGATCTGAATCTGGAGCTTGATATAAGTTCCTACCGAGATCTGAGTGATGTGAAGAAGATAGAGGCTCTACACGGGTAGGCGGCTCCAAGGCTGACCAGTCTTGACGAAGTGCTGATCCGCAGCGGATCAGCCCACCAGAGTTTCATCTTGATCAGTACTGGGGAACGGATAAAAAGTTCTTGACCAGCCTTGATCATTACGCTCTTCAATGGCTGATCAAGAACCCTCAATCTTGACTCAATCTGGAAGGTTGATCTCGAAATTTGTATCAATCCCTTTTCAGCCTTGATGCCGTCTTGATATTTGCTTCTCAAGCTTGGATTGAGACTGTTTTCTGACGGATCCAGCTGGAAATCAAGCTGTCAAGCTCGTTTCAAGAGCGATAATGTGACGAAAACCTTTCTATTTCGATCGTCTATACTACAAAGTTGAACGAGCGCTAGGACAGGTATCGATGATAATGTATGAACGTATGTTACTTTGAAACTCACTTTAACTTTCTGACTGATGATAGCGATGAAGATTGAGATCCTGTAGAACGTAAATTGAAAATGGAAAAGAAGGCTTGGTCAGAGAAGACGATGAAGAGTCAACAGTTGATAGCTCTCGACAATCGACTCACCAATCACGATGAAAGTTTCAACCTGAACAGAAACAACGAAGAGAACGATGAAGTAAGTGACGGAGAAACGTAAATTGATGCGTTCAATTGGAGAAGGCAAGCAAACAAGAAGACAGCTCCGTCCTCGGGGCTCTGTCGTCGAGGCATACATTCATCATCCTTCCCTCATGACGTCCTTTCATCCCTTATCCCTTCTCTACTTCACTCTTTTGACATATTTACTACTCACGTTTAATGATTTCAAAGGATTGAAAGCCGGAATAAAGGTGGAAATCGAAGCGTAAGGCTGTGGCGGATGAATGAGTGGATGGAAGCTCAGGCCAAGATCTGACGCTTCTGGATCGTTTTGGATTTGAAGAGAAGAAAGTCGAACAAAGATTGATTGATGAAGAGAAAAGAAAAGAAGAAGTCAGAGAGACATATGAGATAGAGTGATGAACAGTTTCTTCACTTTCTTTTCCCCGCTACCTCCGTCAACGACATCGATGCCTGTGATCACTCACCTCTAAGATACGATGATAGAGTAGATAGATATGGGACTTTGAGGATCTGAAGAAAGAAAGAAAGGAGAGAGAGAGGAAAAGAAGAGAAATGTCAGTTCTTTGAAGAAGTGAAGTTTTGGGAAGAGATGGGGAAAGAGGGAAAAGTCAAGAAGAGATCGCTATTTGAGTCGTTTAAAGATTTGAAAAATCACATGATTTTTATTCAGCTCGATCCCTGTTAAATGAGCTAGGCACTTCGAGAGAGGAAGTGTACATATGCGAAAGCAGAGACCTTCGCCCTCGATTCTTCGCTCATCTCGACATCTTCGAAAAATCTCCAAGTCGTAGCTCACCTTGGTATACTCTTCTCTAACGTAGCAAAACGGAAGATCTAAGAGCATCAAATTGTCAGAAAAGTAGTAGAAAGTAAGGAAACAAAGATATGGCTATGATCGTTACTGAAGATCGACTCCTACAATCGTGAAGTCTGCAGAGGAAGTCATGCCTGATCCATCTTGAATCGTTACTCAAACTAGATTGAGATTTTGGAAAAAGTTGAATCTTGAGAAAGACTTGATCCAAGATCGAATCAAGGTTGACGAAGCTTCAAGATTGATTCAGTCTCTGCTCAGCCTTTGATCAGTATTTCCCAGCCAAGATCGAATCAAGATTGACGTTCAATCTTGAATCAACGCGGATTTGATCTCAATCTTGGGCCAGTCTTGAAACGAGGTGGAATCAACCTTGGGAGGCTTCAAGAGCGGATCAAGCCTTGGAGCCGCCTACCCGTGTATAGAGAAACGAACCTTCCTCTCAGAATATCGTCGTGATTTGGTGAAGTTGCACCTTTCCATGAGTTTGGTTCCGAGGTCGGAGCTGTATTTGAGATCATTCTCTTGATTATGGAAAGATGTATATGTTAGGAGAAGAAGAAGAGAGATGAACAACGAAGAAAGACTTCAAAGGAGTTGCCGAGCAAAACAGCTTGCATGATTCATTCGCATGAGTATATCATTGATGGAAGCGTTGACAGTCCAAGCTTCCTCGATGGGTGACTTTACGTCAAAGGCTCACTTTGGAAGAGATTTTTGTCGAGTCGAACTTACGTTGGGTCTCACAGAGAGTGGTGACTTAATGAGCGCTTTCTTGGTTCTATCACTTTGAAGTTTGAAAAGTTGGAATCTTCAAAGCCCCACGTGAGCAGAAGAAAACATCCAAGGGAACAAAAAGCAGATTCAGAATCGAAGAAAGTTGCTTTTGAAAATATTTATGAAATTCTTGAAATGATCTAGAGGTAGGTTCGGGAGGAAGAGAGAAGGTGAACATCGACTCTCACTCTCTCTTCTGCGGTTCTGGATCTGATCAAAGTCAAACGTGCAAAGTCGAAGCTGTTCGCGAATCCTCAAGATCTTAGGGCCAAAGGGCAAAGGTACTCAGACAAAGTCCAAAATGTGACGGGAGACACCATCGATTTCGCTTAACTCCTTTGACTACAACGTTTGTTTTCGCTTTCAATCAGTTTTCTGAACAAAGAGGCCTCAGAGATTCTCCAAGCTCTAAGGAGACAGCCAGCGATGAGTTGACATGAATGTTTGACTTTCCGAAGTGACTGTAAGTGGATCGGAGAGAGGGGCAAGAGGATTCAGTGAGGCGCTTGAGAGAGGGATCGCTCAGTCAGAGAGCGTATCTCAATCTACTCACCGATCTGACCAGGACTCATGGTTCTCAATTTAACCTTCCCGCTCTCAAAGATGGCCGCTTTCTCCAACTCGATTCTTTTCTCTCTCCATACCCTGTGATGCTCTGGGTACTTGACAGCGTCCAGCAGCTCTCCTCTTGGACCGACCAAACCAGAGGGAACGATGACCTCCTCGAGTTGATCCAAAGAGTGCGACTCGATGATTTGAATCAGAAAGCCATCCTCTTCGAATGACTCTTCAGGTTCCTTCGAAGGTTGATAATAGTGAATGATGATCCTTTTCAAGCAGAACGGAAGTTTAGTGATGGATCTGGTGAAGTGAAAGAGCGAGTCACGATCGAGTGCCAGTGTTTCCAAACAGTTGAATTTTGGGAAGGCGATGAGCGAAAGGGACACATCGAGGTCTGTGGTGGGAAGTTCTAAATCGAGGAGACGAAGGTGTCTCAGTGAACTCAAAAACCTGCTCCCGTAGAGATAGCTGAGAATTAATTCAGTATCATCATGTGGATTTGGCTCCTCCTGAGCCCTCACAAGGCTAACCTCCAAGCATGATAATCGATCGACGACGGAAAGTAACAATGCTATTGCCTCTGTCTTCTGATTATTATAACCGCCGGTAGATTCCATTTCCATCAGAGACTTCCACCGAGTTCTTCGATCCGACTTCTCTGAGACAAATTGAAACCTGAGAGCCAACTTCTTGACTTTCGAAAGGTTAGAAAAAGATTGAGCGTATTCCGATAAATACTTGTAGTCATTAATGCTCAATTCGAAACCTAACGAACCCTCCTGAATTGAAGTAAATACCAAAAGCCATACTACGTTCTTCGCATTGAGTCTAGATGTAGAACTTTCCACAAATGGAATGAAAAGCTTGGTGAGAGACTTGGAGAGGCATGGAAGCTCTAAACTGCGTGGGATGAAGGTGTCTGATTCGACCTCAACGATTAAGGTACGGAGAGAAGGAAGGGACTGATACAGTAGCATGGTCACTTTGGATATGGTCTCTCTTGCGTACTTGAGTGGAGCAGTTTCAGCATCTTTGAATCCATCGAGATTTGGGATTGAGTCTAATAAACCGTCTAATTGCGAAGCGACTTTGTACTGGTCGTCTGCAACAAAGCTTTTGAGCTGCGTGAAGCAAATTGTCTCGATCAAATCTTTGCATGCCTCATTTCTCCTTAAAAAGTGGTAGAATGAGACAATGTACTTGACATTGAGAGTGACGTGTTGAAGAAGGATTGGAAGATAGAACTCATGGGATCTACGGGAGCTCAAGGCAAGAGCTCGGAGAGCAGAGTCTCTTCAAAGAGTTGGCCCAGATACAGTGTCAGATTCGCTGATGAAGCAAAGCAAGAGAAGAGAATAAGCAAAGCCACTCACCTTCTTGCCTCGTCTCTCTGGTCCAAATCACCCTCGATTTCGGCCCAGCTTTGGATGTTTGAAGCAATGATCGAAGCCACATCTTCTGGAATCGTCTCTAGAGTAGTATGGGTCTTAATAGCGATTTCAGCGGCGGTGAGTTGATCTTGATGCATGATTGGAGTGAGTGGTCAAAAGGCAAGATGCATGAGGTGAAAATTCTCTTCGTTTGGACTAGGAGTGAACAGACTGAGCATCTACCCCTACCTTTTCATCACACTTGATAATCAAACAATCACGAGCAGTATGAAATGTGATTTAGAAATACAGCTTGCAAAAAAAAGAGAAGCCTTCATTCTGTTATTCTTTTCGAACTCTTCTTGATTTGCAACAATCTCTTTCTCGGTTCTCCCGAACGTTTTCGTCTTTGTATCTCCACTCTGATTGCATCGAGGTTTGTAAATAGCGATCAACCGTAATCTCAAGACAGAAATAACAGAACTGATTCTTAAAGCTTGACCAAGTGACTATAGAAAGCCTCAAAATCAGTGAGGTTGACAAGCTCTTTCGACATCAACGAGAAAACGATGCCTATAGAAAGTTGACAGTCTTTCCATTCTACAAAGTTCCACAATCGCCAATCCAAGCTTTTTCCAAAGGATTACCATTTTCAGATCCCAATTCGATCAATTCTTTTAAAATCTTACTACCTTCTTCTTTCCATTTCTCGACTTCAATCTCCTTCCCTTTGACATCTGAAATATCAACCTCTACATTCTCTTTGCATATCACATTACCGAAATTGACGTATTTCCTACCACTAAGTTTCTTCAATTGAGGTTCTGAATCCGTAATGACGATGAAGAATTGGGAAGTGATTGAATCCTTTCTACCGGAATTGGCCATGCAGAGAGAGGCGAATTTCGGATTGATACCTCTAGGGGGTTGATGAAACAAGACAAAAGAGAAGTTTTGAGGATAGATCAAGAGTCAGATTAGGTAAAGTAAAGAATCAAGCGAAGGTCTTGAAAGAATTCTTTGAGGATGAACGACGCAAAATATACTCACAGTCCATGAGCTTCAGCTTTAATGACTCCACTGCCTATACTAGCTTCACCTCCACTACCATCATTTCTAGTAACATCTCCAGTCTGAATCACGAAGTCCTTTTCGATTCGGAAGAGGAGACAATCCTTGTAATGAAGTTTCTTGGACTTGTCTGACTTGCAAGAACCTTTTGAGCCGGTCAACAGATTGACGAAGTTCTCTTTTGTCTTCGACAGACCCGAAGCTTCTGATATCGAAAGGTAAAGTCTCCCACGATGAAGGGGAGTCGGAGGAGTGAAGGACAAAGGGAATGGAGGCTGGAAGAAATGGAAAAAAAGAAGAGAACAAAAGTCAGAAGTCAACTTGTTGGGTCTAGGAAGTAGCCTGCCGGCTAGACTGAGAAGAGAACTAGAGCTCAAAAGCAACTAAACGAAGACATTTGAACCAACTCACGGAAGAGCTTTCTAGTAACTCCCGTTGTTCTTGGTCTAGAGCTTCGAGACTCGTGTCTTGAAGACCAAACCTGGTCGAGACCTGGTCGAAGAACTGAGAGGATTTCTGGTATTGCTGAAGCTGTTGATCATAAGAATCTTGATCTCCAATGTAGATTTCTAGATAGCCAATCGTCATGGTCGTCAAGAGAGATGCCGTTGGAGAAGGAATGACGAAACAAGAGAAGAAAGATTGCGAGACTTCCTGAACCTGAACCTCATCATCTACATCTATCTATCTATCGACTCTTCTAATCTCAAAGACCCAAGATAGCTAATCTGAATCAAGAATGGATCTAATTACTCAAATTCTAGCCGCGCTAGTCATCATTCTGGCACTGGCTTTGTACAATCGAACTCAATCCACAACGACAGCAACCTCCCCGACGTTGAGCGATTCATCAAAAGGCAGCAAAGTGGATTCATCAAATACAAAGAGGGCGAACAAGAAGAAAAAGAAATCAAACTCGAAATCAATTCAATCACCAGCGACGACAGCTCAGGACAGTTCTCAATCCACCAACACCAACTCCTCGAAGAAAGAGACTTCTATTCAATCTCAACCTCACAATGACCACGGATCCAGTCAAAATGAGATTCCAGTCTCAAAGCCAATCACAGAGAATCCAAGTTCTAGATCTTCAATCTTGAACTCGATGCCTTCAGCTCAAGAACAAGCTTCGACTTCAAACAAGCCAAACGGCTCATCTTCAAAGACCAACGATCAGAGAAGAGAGGAAATCAATAGCAAGAAAGTTGGAAAGGGAGAAGAAAGAGTCGCAGACATGATCGATAGAGACATTCAACGTGAGTACAGAAGTTAGGTCGGGTTGCCATGCTGTCAATCTAGAGAAGAAGATAAGGGAGGACCTTGCGAGGTGCAAGGACAATTTGGGTTGCCTTGCCTCAACCGAGCTCTCGAACTGCTTTTGGAGATGAATAGATAGATTTCGGAAAATTAATCACAAGTCCGAGAAGGGTCGGTTGGAAGACAAAGAGCTGTCGATCTGGGAGCAAGAAGCTCTCTCTCCACTATCTACCTCTCGCAGTCCCCATCTTCCAGTCGATCCTAGACTACGATTTACACTCATTCAAAACTAAGAAATGTCTACACAGCTTCAGAGAAAGTGATACTTTTCCACTCCTGCTCAACATTGGATCTTACTGAAACCTCCTCTCCTCCTTCCTTTTGTCCTTTTCGATTTCTCCTTCAGCCGAGACCACCTACGAGAGAGTGGCTCGTATCCCAGCTACAGCTCCAGAGACGACGAGTCAGAGCAACGGGTTCGGTCCAAATGACTACGAAGAGTGGGAACAGCTCCCAGTAGAGGATCAGGGCGGTTGGGAGAGCGTAGGTCAAGGCTCGAGTGAGTTGTTCGAAAGTTGGGATCGTAGAATGAGAGACTGTTTCCGAAATTTTCGAGACTTGTTTTCTCGTCATCTGAACCGAGATTTGAGTATGCTACTGGAAGGATCTCTAAGGATTTTCTTTCTCTGGATCGAAGTCATTCGTCATTGAAGTCTTTTCTTTCTGCTGCTAAAATTGATTGCTTCCTCTTTCTCACTTCCACCCTTCTCTTTCGTAACATCATCAGAGAGTTCACGTCTCCAATCAACTCTTGCATCGACTTCAAAGACCAATCCATCATCGAATGGAGTGTCATCTTATGCCTCTAACAATCCTTTCTCTGCTCTTCCTGATGGAGGGGATTCTTCTTGGGCTTCGGTGGGAAGGAATGGAGCTGCAAAGAGTCTCAAGGTTCCTTCGAGTGGGAATGGAGCTGTAAAAAGCTTGAATGGAAGTTCAAGTTCGAATGGAGGTGCTAGAGTGGCTCAGAATGTGGTCAATTCGGAACCTACGAAGGTGAGAGAGAATGAGGGATTCACTTCTGTTCTGATTGGAATCAAGATTGAAATTGAACTCAGATTGGACTCCAATTTGAGAACTAGCACTTCCACCAGCATGCTGATCTGCTTTCTGTTTCGTCTCTCTCTCTCTCTCCCCCCTTATCCTCTTCTGCCTCGATTCTCCTTCCTCTCGACCGATTGCGCTTCCCTCAATGAAAGAAACAACGTCAAAATGCAGCAAAGGCGGCAGCCAAGAAGGCTCAGAAAGAGGCAGAAGAGAAAGAACGTCTAGAGAGATTAGCCAAACACAAAAAGGAAGTCGAGGGAGAAAGGATCAAGGAGTTTTATTCCAAAGGATCTGGTTCGAAACCTACTCCAAAGACTAGCGGAGGTCCAAAGGCTAGTGTGAACCAGAATGGAGCTTTGGTTTGGGATTGAGGAAACGACGAAGGTGGAAGAATCCTATCCCAATCCAAAGAAGAACTGTTCGTCCTCGGTGGTGGCAAATCGCTCTCTGCATTTCCCTTTCAACTTGATCCCCTCTCATAGCATGCAATTACATATCTTCCCCAAAAAGACAATTTCAAAACCGTTCCCTTAGTACAGAAAAAAGTAACCGCCTTTCTCGATTCCCACATTACTCTACCTTTCATAGCTTTCACCTCATTCTCAAGGCCTCTATCAACACCCGACCGAGGCTCTATGTACCCTCAATTCGGTCGCCTAAATATATCTCTCGCCTACGTCTGACGATCTGTTCAATATTTACCCCAAAGCGTTTGAGCGGTTCATTTACAACGGTCTCTCCAGTGCCGAGCTCCCAGCAGGCAGAGATACGAAACAAGATACGAAACAAGATATTGTTGAATTCGTTCGTTGCAGGTTCAGAATCTGTTTGCTATCGTAAGCAAGTGGCGAACAAGAAGGGCTTTGAGGGCGTTTCCTTCTTCCAATGATGTCAGAGGAGTTAAGGGGGAGATGAGCTCTCCCGACGCATCACGCTGTCACCAGTGACACCACCTGTCATTTCCGCCCTAGATTTTGATTTGTTTGGGAGATCGACGACGATCCTATTTTCATTGAAACCGAACTAAAAAACGAGAGAAAGTGTCAAATGAAACCACGAGTGGCTCCTGGTGAGACGATCAGAAGAGATGAAACCTCTGCTAAAGTGGCTATATCACACTCACGGCTCAACGATAGTTCAAACCGCGCTTTCAAGCTGATTTCACTTCGCAATCCCATTTCTCTTTCGACTTTGTACTTTTTTTCTGTTCTCTTCTCTTTCCCCACACATCCACACACACACTCTCTCTATCTATCTTTTCTCTCTCATCAAGAACTGTTTCTCTCCAAGAAGAAGAAGAAGAGAGTTCGAAGAGTAACGACAAAGATTCAAGATTAGCCGGAGGGGAAGAACCATGTTTGCTCAATACGCTCCTCTTCCGCTCTCTCACTTCAAGGCAACTCTACCTCAGAATGCAACCACTTCAGAATTGACGGAATTCCTCTCTTCGTACTTTAGAGTCGTTCTACCAGGATGGGTGGTACCCAACCTCGTAGCAGTCACCATTCTACTAGGAGGCTTGGTTGTCAGTGCCATAGCTGTCATGTACGTCAAGATCTTCAAGAGCCGAACCTTTTGGCTCTTCAGGCTTCAAGGAAGTGACAGTGGAAATCTCTTGGTGGTCTCACCAACCAGTTCCTTTGTCATTATAGAAGGTCTCTATGCCATTGGCTTGCTCATCATGAGCTGGTGCATGGGTGAGTGAAAAGAGAAAGAGCGCGGAAGAACATGGATCAGATTGAGATCGAACTCAGCTAATCTTGCATCTCTTCACTCTCTTCTCCTTTCTTCTTTTGCTTTCTTTCTCATTGACAGTTGCTCGAAGTAATGGAAGACTTGCCAGCACAGATTTTGGCTTCTCTTGCCTCATTTTAGGGATTCCACTACTAACGTGAGTCTCAAGACCTCCACAGACTTCGAGTCCTACTCTACTAACGATTCTGACGACGTCTTGCTCCTCCGGTTTTTGTTCCCTTTTTCCCCCCATCTTGAATCTTTTGCAGAGGAGTTTGGAATGGGATCTGGGGTCTATTCCTTTCTTGTCCTTTTGGGATTCGAGGAGGTGGTTCGATTCGAGCTTCCGTTTTGAACTTCGGCTTTTTTGCAATCCCAACAGTCTTCTGCGCAATCACAGTAGTCTTCACTTGTCTTCACGGCTTCTCACAAAGGTCCGCTTCTCACCAGTTCTTCCGTTTCGAAGCAGAATTGCGAAATCAAGACCCAAACTCGATGCCAACAATTGACCAAATCAACCAAGCCGCCAAGGTCTTCCAAGATGGAGCTTACGCTTACCATAGAATGGCTCAAGGGTATACTTATTTCTTCTGCTTTGCTGTGCTATTGACTATTTTGTTAGCAGCGGTTGGATTCTAGTGAGTAGCTGAATGAAAAAACGAGATCTTTGTAAACAGTCATGCGTCTCATCTAGATTTGCCACCTGACTCTCTCTCTCTATCGTCAATCCGTGCTTGTCCTAATCGCCATTCACTGACCTTTCCAAATTGCATGATCGCCTTTTTCTCTATCTATTTCACTCTCTGCAGCCTTAGGAAGATCATTCAACATCATTTAAGATACAACGCCGAGTTCTTAGCCAACGACGAGAACGCCATCGAGGCCAAAATCTGGTCGAGCTCCGTCTACTACTTCCCTCGAGTTCAGATGCCAGAAGATGCTCATTCTACTCCTTTGAGAGGTAGGACCAGACGTCTTGTGCTACAGTGAGTTTTCGGAGAGAGGAAGAGAGCACTTGAGCACTGGAACACTCGAGGTCTGTCTCTGACTTGCTTTCCCAACCTCTTACTCAATTTCATCTTCATCTACACTTTTCCCCAACAGCTCTGCTTTGAAACTAGTCCAGAGTCTCAGTGCATGCATCTGTGTCTCAGCTCTCCTGTTCTCTGGGATCACCGGATATTCTGCCTTCTCTATCTATCCACAGGCAGTCCAAGGTCCAGAGGAAATCGGCCATGGCATTGGAGTCTTGCTAGTTTTCTTCGGTTGGGTGACGGTAGCAGCTGGCTTTCCCTGTTGGTGGTTGATTACGTCGAGCCTCTTCGAACCAGCTCTACTAGGGTGGCAATCGAGAAGAGCAGCTGGAACCAATATGATCATCAAATCTCCAGCTTTCAACGATTCCATTCCCAACTTCAAGGAACCAATTCAAGGTTACGACAGAAGAAGACTGGATTCCGAATCCGAAGAACCAGATGCAAGGGAAGAGCACTCCACTGAAGGCTACCGAATGAAGAGCCTATCCACTTTTTCAAACGGAAGTGCTGATGGTAGAAATCGAAACCTCTCGTTGACCTCTAGAAATTCACTTCAAGATCAAAAGTCAGACATGGTCACTGCCGATGTCAGAGTTGACAAGACTTTTGAAGAGAGCGGCTTCAAGCGCAAACCCAATCAACAGAAGAGAAGTACCATAATAGTCGACACTGAAGCTGAAGAGGACGAGTTGGATAGCAGAGAGCGAGGTAGCTGGAGGAAGCCTCGACAGAACCGATAGCACCCATCATTATTTCATTATTTCATTATTTCATTCACCATCGATTCTCAAAATACCATCAATCTCTATACATCAATCGAGGTCTTCCATCATCCTTCGCTTCTCCAACGCACATACTGTATACACGCTATCTCTGCTTTCGATTCCCGCTCTATTTGATTCAATGGTCTGTACTTCTATTAACTCCTTTATCTTTTTTCCTGCTCTCGTTGGAGTCTTGTGTATACCAACCGGTTTTTCGTCCTTACCAATAGAACCCACTGTCACTTTACAGTCATTTGATCGTCGAGGTTCACGCTTTTAAGACTCTGAGTAGGTTTTAAGGATGGATCGCATTGAGATTCTTAAACGAGAAAAAGAAATGGAGATGACAAAAAGAGCAAGAGTTGACAAGAAGTCGAGAGAGGGGTGGGTGGAAGAAGAGGATGTGTGTAGTGCGAGAACCGGTGAAGGATTGAACGAGATCGAATGAACAGAGTTGGGGAGCCATTGTGAAAGTGGATATAAAGAATGTGGAGGCATGCACGAGAGCAGAGGCGAGGGAGAGAGACACAGAGAGAGAAGACCCAATTGAAAGCTAAAAGGGGGATACAAGAAACCGAAAAGGTTGGATGGATGGATTAGATTTTGACGACAGGTGACGTATTGGAAAATTAAGGTTATTTGACATTTTTGATGGGGTTAGTATTTACAGAGCGAGTGAGTTGACTCGAGTAAGAGTGACCTTGATCCAATCATTTCATCTTTGGTCTCTTGCTCTTGTCACCACCAGTGACTACGCTCATAAGGAAGTTGTAGAATCTGTTACCATATTGAATTGGATGAACCGACGAAATCATTCTCGAATCGTTTGTTAAACCTTTCCAATAATGTTCTGCTCTCTTGACGGAATTGTAAGGAGTGAAAAGATCAATGACATTCAAATAATAAATCCAACCAGTAGGATTGTTATTCTCATCAGTAGATCTGATACCACCTTCATCTTGATAGAAGATGAAATGTCTTCTCTCTGAAACATCTCTATCCGGCAATCTAGTTCCACCAGATTCAGAAAGACTTTTAGGATCCGAAGATTGAATTGCTTGTCTGAGAGCTAAAGCATCGGCTTCAGAAACTCTTTTACCTTTTTGAGTTGGCATTCTTTTTAAACCTGGTAGAGAAGGGTTGGTAGAATCGACACCACTACTAGTTCCAGGTTGGAAGACTTGTAATTTGTCTTGTCTCAAATTCTGAGAGTTTCCTTTCGACATGTCATGAAGACCAATGAGTAGAGAATAATCCATGATGTTTAATCTTTGAAGAAGTTCGACGTCCTTTTTCAATTGATGTTCGAAAAGAGTTCTCTTCTCTGGACCCAATTCTATCTCTCTATTTCTATTCAACCAATTCAAATCCTTCATGACAGCAGCACCTTTCTTCTTTTCCACCAAATCTTCCGGATATTCTCTTCCAATTGCTGATCCTTTGAGATCGTAGGTCTCATGAATGTCTCTATGTGGTGGGAACAAATTGTTCATAATGACGAAATGAATCTTTCTACCTCTTGGTAACTTAACTCTATGCAAACCGTAAAATCTTGATAAAAGGGTATGTGGATTGGCCTTGACATGAGCATGATAATCTTTGAGAATCTTTAGGAAGAATTTGTGTTCTCCGTGACGAATGGTTTTGATGATGAATCTATAATCTCTAGAAAAGTAGAAAAAGGATCCGGATTTTCCTGGAGATCCCAATTCCGATAGAATGTATTTGGCAGTCAATGAAAGAAGATAATCTGCTGGATCTAGTTGGAAACATTCTCTTAATTCTCGGAAGACCCAAGGAGCGTAATCTTTGAATTTGAAGTCGTACTTGGCAGATGGTGTGAGTTCGTTTCCGATGCTGAAGAATGAGAAGATATGTGAGATGAAAGAAAATGGTCAGCGATTGAGATCGTGAACGAAAGATTCGAAAGGAAATGACGAATGTATGCGTCTTGAACTTACATGTCGAAGGTGAACTTGTGTCTGGCGGTGTAATCAGCATCTGTAAGTGCTCTCTTTGGCTTCGCTTGACATCTCGATACCTGGAAAAAGAAGACACGAAAACGTAACAAAGAAAGATGATCAGCTTTGCTTCTTCGACCCGGATAAACCACTGCTATTCTCGATTACTCACTCCGATTCTAATTCCAGTCAACATGTTGTACATGAGAACGTAATTGACGTGATCTTCTCCAATAAGTTTTCCTTTGATGACCTTTGGATCTCCAGTTCCATCTTCACCTCTAGTTTCCACATGAGTCAAAGCAGCTCCAGCATTTGCACCAGGAGCTTCCACACCTTGAGCGTCAGCTTTCCCTCTACCACTCAGAAGACCAACAGGTTGTTGTTGAAGTTGAGCTTGAGCTTGAGCAACAGCTTCAGCTTCCTTTTGACGTTTATACTGTCTTTCCCTTTTCTTCAATTCAACATTCTTCAACCAATCTTCGTCGAAGTCTGCATCTCCAGTCTTTTCTAGATGAGTTCTACTAGTACTTGCATTCAAGGCTGGAATATTTGAAGATTGGTTTCCATGCTCTTCGTAGAAAGAAGCAGGAGGACCACCAGCACTACCGAATCCCAAAGCAGCAGCTGCAGCTGGAACTGCATTTCCGAAAAGACCAGGCCCAGTTGAATTGGATCTCTCTTTGCTCTTCTGTCTCAGAGAAAGTTGATCCCCATTCAGCTCTCTTGAAGATCTTTGAGTGTTGACAGAGGAAGTAGATGGAGGTCTGGGAGATCCAGTAGTTGCTCTTCTAGAAGGTTGAATACGTTGAGGTTGAGCTTGAGAAGTAGAAGGAGAATTCGATTCGATAGAGGATTGAGGTTGATGAAGGAAAGAAGCTGGATCTTCAGTCGTCGGAACCAACAAGACCGAAGGTTGAGGTTGAGAAGTAGGTGATTGTATCGATGTTGGGATTTGATAGGCAGTCGTGTAAGTCGATTGAGGAGATTTGACGCTTGGTTGAACTTGTTTCTCTGGTCCTCCAATCTCATCTTCTCCCTCGTCTTCGGAAGCTGTTGCATAGGCCGTTCCAGTAGTGTTTGTGCTTGCTGCTGAACTTGACATGTTGCGTCTGTTTGCAGCTGAAGGTCTTTTGAGGTTATTTGAGCTAGAGGAGGATTCCGAGGTATCTCTTTGGAGATGTCCGAGAAGGTTGAGGGAAGAAGAGGGAGCAGGTGAGGAGGAAGAGACTGGACCGATGGCTCCTCCTTTAGGATAAGAGGGAATCGAAGAATCACCATTGGGTCTTGAAGTAGAATCAGAGATATCCTTCTCTGCACCTTTCATCCTCTGCATCGAAGAGGAAGCCTCTCTATCCTGCGTCCCCAGGTACCCCTGACGATTCCCACCTGAAAACGTCTCACCGCTCATTCCGTTTGCATTCCTATACTGCATTTCCATATCGGGTTCCAAAGGAGGAGAAGGAGGTAATTCCGAAGAGAGGAAGGGATGTCTTCTTGTTGGAGCAGTGTACTGTTGAGGTTGCTGCTGAGAGTCGGAATGGTTGATGTTGGTTGATTTGAGATTCGAGGTGAGATTGTTGATTGGAGATGAAGATCTAGGGAGGACTACGCCATTTGAATTTGATCTTGAATGATCTGATTTGACCTTTGAGACCAATTGAAGAGGTCTGAGAGCAGGAGGAGAAGAAGGAGTAGCGTTGTTCGAAAGAGTAGGAGAGGAGGGCTGTGGTGGTACGAGTGGGGGTGAAGATGATCCACCGATTGGTGCTGCTCCTCTTGATTTCCTTGCCTCTTTCTTTCTGTTGACTGCTGCTGATTGACCGTTTGAAGATTCAGGATTGGATACGGGAGTGGAGACTCTTGGAGTAGCAAAAGGTTCAGTGGAATTCAAAGTGACATCGTAGACTTCTCCACCTGTCTCATCTGACACTTTGATGTGATGCGTCTCATCGTTTAAGGCATTCCTTACATGTTGATGAGCGTAGGAATGCGGTAAAGAGAGCATCCTCTAATTCGAGTGCGAGGGAGTCAAGAAGAGGGTGGAAAGTAGGAGAGGAAGAATCCAAAGCAAAAGAGGAGAAAGTTACGGCCAGCGTCTTGAGTTTCTTCTCTGTCCTGAATCCTATTGTTATGTGATTGTGATTTGAATGGATTTGCTACTTAGATGAAGTTGGAGTTAATTCGATAAGTTTGATGATGATGGTTGTTGGTGAAACAACGAATCTGAATCTTCTTCTTCAGTCACCCAGACGACCAGTGCTCAGTCTGGCTTGGACTTCTCCCCTCTCCTTCTGGTTCGGTTTTCACCTTTCTGCTCACTCGTTTTGACACCTTTACATAGTTCGCCATTTAGAAAAAGAAATCATCACCTTCAAGGTTGGCAAGACGACGTCTGCTCTTTGCATCTCCGAGTGCCCAACTCTCGGTCTTTTTTTCTTGGACTTTCTCCCTTCTTCTCTCGCTTTCTTACTTTCTCACATCCTTAGATCTCAGTTTCAGGCCTTTATAGGCTCAGTAGTTGGAGAACTTCTCGAACGGAGATCACGCACTTCATCAGTAGGCTCTTCAGTCTTCGTCCAGCACCGACAACTTCGCTGTTCTTCTTCTCCTCTTACAACTTCATCCATCGAAAGCTTCAAGCCATGTCTTATCAACAAACTCAAGTACCACATCTCTCCAGTACCATGGGAGTCTATTCTACTCAACATGATCGTTCAAAGCCAACCCTCTTTCTGATGCCCTCGTTCGGAATGGCTTTCCAGATCTTTGATTCGCAATATAATGACCAAGCTCTCTTGGACAAGATGAACTTGGTCTGCGTAGAGCCATTAGGTCAAGGTGGATCGAAAGCAGGTGTAGAACATGTACGTTTTCATCTTACGAGATATCCAGCAAGGCTTTGTCTTCTAAGAGGTGGAGTTGATGCTCAAGATTCAAGAAGAGTCTCTCTCTGCCTTTCATCTGTACTGACTCCTTCTTCTTGTTTCTAACTTTCGAAATCTGAAGTTCACATATTGGGATACAGCTCTATGTTCCCTTCAAGTCCTCTCTCATCTCGAGGTTCCTCAAGTTTTCGCTCTCGGAATGTCTCAAGGAGGCTGGATAGTTACTAGAATGGCCTTGTTGAAACCAGAGGTCATCAAAGGTCTCATCATTCTCGGATCTTCGATGGATTATGAAAGTAAGGAATCTGTAGAGAGAGGTTGTTGGAACATTCATCAGAGTATCAATCCGGTCATTGAACATTTATCGAAGAAGAATGATAATTTCCAACCTCCCGGTGAGTATAGAAAGCAAATTTCTTGAGATACGAATGCTGTCATGCTCATTTTGATTTGTACTGTGCTATAAACAGACTCTTTCGTGGAAGCCATCTATGAGAGTGGACTTGGATCGGTGAGTCGTGGCTGACGATCCAAGACGAGAAGTTTCGTTCTCTGACAATGATTTTGACTCCTTACTTCTGTCTACCCCTGAATGAATACCCAGGCAGCAACTCCTGAATTCAAAGCCTCTTGGACTCCAAAATTGAGAGACATCTACAAAGGAGATGAAGGGCGTAGGAGGTTGAGAGTGATTTGTGAGTCGTCTCCCAGATGTGACTGATCTTCAGAAGGAAGATTCAGGCGTGCTCTGTCTCATTTTGATCTATCACAGATTTCTTTCTCGAATCAAAACTGTGGTGTTACTCTACAAAGCCAACTCGAGCTCGTCTCTGAAACACCACTCGACTTCGTTTCACCCTCTTCGTTCTTCGCTTTCCAGCTATCAATCTTCGCGACAGAGACACTCTTTACGGAAGAGTCTCTGACATTCATCAACCAATCATCTGGCTACAAGGAACCGAAGATAAAGTCTACTCAGTAAAACAGGCAGAGAACGATTTCAAACTATTCTCAAACTCGAAGGGAGCTAAGTTGAAGATCATCAAAGGAGGTCAACACTTTTTGGCAGCTTCGAACCCTTCAGAGGTTAACCAAGAGACTATTGAATTTGTTGAGAAATGGAATGCTGGGAATGCTGGAGGTCACGGTGGTGGCAAAATGTGAGAGAGGGATCGAAGAGAAATGTAGGTCGAGAACTCCTGGACGTGAACAATGACTACGTCGTGTTTGAGTTGCCTTCGATTTGTGCGACTGAGATTCTCTTTGAATGCCTGACTACTACCTGGAGGCAGTACTCAGTGCACTTAGAGAGTGAAGGTGCTTTCATCCTCACCGCATGGACCTTTCGCTCAGTTTCCGAGTCAGCATCGTGAACGCTTATAAAAAGTGGCTCAAGGTCAAAAGTTCTTCTCTCTTCACCATGCTCTCTTCCAGAACACTTCGAACAACAAGTCTTCCCAACGAAGTCTTACATCTGGCTTTCGATGCTCTCGATCCTTCAGAGAGAGCTCTAATCTCTTCAACATGCCAACAATGGCACCGGCTCATTATCCACACTCAAGCTTGGTGGAGAGATCTCATCGTAGAAGAAGGCAAATCAATCGATACAGCCATCCTAGCACTTCAAATATTCACAGATAGATCCAAAGGTACTTTGATAAGAGTAGCAATCAAACCAAAGATAGAAAAAGAAAGTGATCTTCAAGCCATCTTCTCTTTGTTGAGGTTTTCGAACCTTTCCATAACTCGATTAGGTTTAGCTCAACTTCCAACCTTTAATACCAAGACCAGATTATTTGCTCAGAAGCTAACGAATCTAGAAATACTTTTCGCAATTGAAGAACTCAAGTTCAATAGAGTGGCTTTGCCTTTGAAAGCTCGTGGGGAAGGATTGATTCGACTTCAAATCGATAACTTGATGGATGTGAAAGAAACCGAATTTCAATGGTTCTCCAGTCTGAAGGAATTATCTGTGATCAAGTCGGATTCTATAGAAAAGTTCAAATCTATTCTCAAGGAATGCAAGTATAGCCTCGAATCACTTCACTTTGAAAAGATTCTACGAGATCCACCGACAATCGTTCATCCTCTGTTCAGAAATCGAGGTCCTGTGAGATCGACTACACCAAGCATCAAAATGACTAGTTTAAGACATCTCGGACTTCCTCAAGGTGATATTTCGGTTGGAACGATCTTATCAGCTCCAAATCTAGAAACGATAGCTCCTGCAACCTTGGATCAACTCATTCAGATACAAGTTCCAACAGTCAAGAAACTTCATCTAGTATTGGAGGATGAGTTGGCTTTGAGCTGGGACGCAGGATGGGGTGACAGGTTCACGAATCTTTTCGGGAGAGTCATGCAAGAAAAGACGAATTTGAAACACTTGGTTATCTTCAGTCCAAGTGGCAAACATTCCGTTCAACTTGGTAGAATCTTTCAAGCACTCTCAGATACCGATCTTGATCTCTGTCCGAAATTGGTTTCTCTTCAAGTACGTCCTCCAGTTCCAGACATGGAAAAAGTGGTGGAATTGGTGGAGATGAGAAAGAAAAGTTCTGGAGCCAACAATTTTGACTTCTTCTTCTCTTCCGATCGAGATGAAGTCTTGATCCGTTGGGCCAGGAAGTATAGAGAGACAAAAATGGCAATGAGTAGGCAAACAGTAGGAAATAAAGAGAGACGAAATCGAGAATGAGTAGGCAAAAGGGGTATAGATAAAGGGGTGGTGGCGAGAGAGGATAAAGTGTCAACTTGGCCTTGTCCTACCTGGGTCAGCGAACGAACAGTCTTGGGCTCATGACTCTCCAACTTTGGTGCAATATAAGTTTTCACTGTACTTGATCCCATAACGCGTTTGATTATGCTTGTCTTATTGTCTGTCGCGATGCGGGAATGAGGTCTGGCTCGCCCGTCGCGAAGACATGGTGATCGATTTTGAGAAGAGTGAGAACAACGCTTGCAATCAGGAAGTAATCAGAAGGCGATAAAGTTTATGATGTCGTCTACGATGAGAGTGGCGAGAGAGGGATCATGGAAGGGGAGCAGTGGGCGAGAGACTTGAGAATCGAAAGAAAGGATTGGGAAGGGAGGTAGCATGAAGCTAGGGAGTGTGATTAATGATTACGAGAAGCGGGGCCACGATTCGCTAAAGCAAACCAGCTTGCTTATCAAAAGCGAATTCGATACGAATGGAAAGAGAGAAAGATTTCGGATTTGAAGGCGATCCCTGCTAGGAGGAGGGAGAATCAATCACCGTCCGTCAAAAATTTCGATGGCGGAAGTTGTCTTGAGCTGTTCGAGAGGGTTTCCTTCCCAACCATCCATCCTTTTCGCTTCATCCTTACTTCTCTTTCAAGAATCTTTAAGACTGAATCAAAGTTCAATCTTCAAGTCGCAAACCATCTGACAACAAGCGTATAACTACTTTTCTAGTTGCGCTCTCATTCCAATCTAAACCAACTGACTCGAACCCTACTCAGAGCAATCTTCTGGTAGCGTTCGAGGATTCAACCTAACTCTCTTTCTTTGTAAAGAGAGTAATTCAAATAACACTTTTCTAAGAGGTGAGTAGTCATGAGTATTGAGTGTAAGCAAGGAAGGATGGGTCAGCGGTAGTCAAGCAATCATGCTGAGCTGAGCGACATGCTTTCAGGCATCGAAATGCCCTCGATGGGATGAGCACGATCTGTGGTTTCCATCGAATTGGCATTGTGGTTTAGAGTAGATTGGATATCTACAATTTCAAACCGACCAAATTATGATAACAATGCTCCGATTCGCAGTCTCTGACCTTTTTTATTCCTTCCCGACTTGCCACCACCCTTTTCCTCACTTCCTCAACAGTCACAACTTTCTCTCCATTCTACTTATAAGTCGCACCATTCTGCGCATTCTTTCTCATCATAGCTAATTGTTCAATTCAACAAGTAAAACAGCTCATGTCTACCGTACAAGTCCCATCAATCACCAACCTAGACGATTCAATCACCACCATCACTTCTCAACCAGTCATCCAACCCAAACCGGTCTTGGATTCCATCTCCACCAACGGCTCTATCGAATCGACGAGATCACCTTCTCCTTTCTTGGAAGAGAAAAAGAACCTCAGAGTTCTCATCGTCGATGATAACTACATCAATCTGAGGACTCTTTCCCGTCTCCTCAATAGACGCTTCGGTGGCTTTCTGGATGGTCCACCAGTATCAGTCGATTCTGGTCTCAAAGCCATTCAACAGTTGAGATCACAAGTCTTCGATGTCATCTTCATGGATATTCAAGTTAGTCTTCGAAACTTGTCCTTTCCTTCTCGCAACCTTTTCCCTTCTCGCAACTGTACTCACGCGCGTTCTTTCCTTCCGCCTCTCTTCATATTCACCTACCTCAGATGCCGTTCCTGTCTGGTGTAGAGTGTACCAAGAGGATCAGAGCCTGTGAAGACGGAATCCTTCCTGCCAATGCTTCTGCTCACATCTGCGCCGTCACGACCTGTAATGGCTCAGAAGCTGCTTCCCTCTACAGTCAAAGCGGTTTCAATGGTCTAATTCCCAAGCCAGTGAGATTCCAAGAGATGTCGGACTTCATCATCCCGTTGTCGAAGGAAGCTTTCATCGCGAAAGATGTCGTCGAGATGATCTCCCCACTTCAAAATGGTCAATTCGTCTATCCTCCACTTCCACCAAGCCTTCTAGACAATCAAAGAGCTTTCTTCAACACCACTTCTTCCATCACTTCAACTCCCACCTCCAACAAGTCGCCGACTCGCAGCGATTCTCCTCTCAGATCACCAACTCTGGACGAGGAATTGTTGCAGCTCAAGAAAGGACATAGTACTGCATCTTCGATCTCCAACTCTGAGAACTTTGCAATTCTGTTGGCAGCTCAAACCAGAGCTTCTCTTAGAAAGGACGGGGCAATTTCAACGGCTAGAACTGGAACCATTAGTGGTTCGACTTCACCTTTCTTGGCAACTCATTGGAGAAGGAAATCTAGAGGTTCGGCTTCTTCGAACGAACAGCCAATCATTGGAAAGTATGACAAGGAAGTATTTGCAGCTCAAATAGCTCAAGAATTACAAGCCGCAACCATCTACGATTCCGACGAACCTTCTAGAATCAGATCCTCTTCACCTTCGACTCGTTCGGACAATTCTCAAGTCATCGTCAGAGCAGCGACGACATCTAATCATCGTCAAAGAAGACCACCTTGTCATCATAGGTTTAGTTCTCCTGCTTTTATGGTTGATTCTTCTTCAAATGATTCCGATTCTTCCGCTTCCGACGACGAGGACAATCAAATCAACGATTCGAGAACTTCAAACGGGAAAGTCACTACTCTAGCTTCTTCCACTGTCGTCAGACCATCAATCAGACCATTGTCTCGCAGACCAGACTTCAAGTTCAGAAGTAGAAGCTCAACTACTACATGCACTTCTCTCGGTTTCTCGAGTCAAGACGGTAGCTCCTCTCAAAGATCATCGGATCGTTCACAATCAACTCTCTCGATTGCAACCACCGTGGAGGATGGAAGTGAAGACCGTCAATTATCCTCATCACCTGTTTCGAACTCTTCTCACGATCAAGACGAAACAAAGCAAGTCGACGATGATGGAGAAGAGGGATCGGATCATTATGACCTTCTAGCAGGCAAGTTGATTCCTAGGCACGGCTCAACTTCTACTATCGATGATGATAGTTCATGTTCAACTCCAGATGAAGAAGAAGAAGCTTCAACTCATACTCTTAGCTTCAATGGAAATGGAACCATCTCGAAGCACGTCAAGGCGAAATCTAGTTTGACTCCTACTACTAGTGATCTCACTCAAAGACTAGCTTCGCTCAAAGGAGTCTTTTCCAACATCGGTTAGATCTCAATTCAAGGAATCCGAAGCTGCTTGAGCAGCACTTCTCACCTTCATCATCAACTTTACGACTTCTATTTCTTCAACACCACTTTCGGAGACTTATCTCAATTCAAAATTTTATCTTCTCATTCAGTTTTCGTTTTAATTAAGGGCTTCAATTCTTTCTCGTACCGGGTTTCTTTTCTCGAGTTTCCAGCATATCGCGAACAAGGGTCTCCATTTCTCACAAATCATACACGCATTTATTCTCAGGTTTGGAGCTTTCCCTTACAGTCACCGTCTTCTCTTTTCTCTCCATTTATACATTTCCCCCATTTATACACGCATACATCCGTTTCGCAACAAAAGAGAAACATCGTTGAGCTGGCCACTGTCGGTATCATTTCGACAGATCTCAGTCTCATCTCTCTCTTTCTCTTTCTCATAATTCTCTCTCTCTCTCTCTCTGTGCCCAACTTAAGTCTCGATATTCTGTTAACGAATAGTATCGTTCCTCATTGCCTCGAATCCACTCCCTCATTGTTAAAATACTCCTCACATTTTGTCTCGTCTTTTCTCGTCAGATTGGAACCACATTTTTTTCCTTTCCCATTATTTATAATCACCTGTACGTATCAAACAGCCATTCACGCAAAAGTGATGGTCTCTTGAGCTCTTAATTCAAATCAGATTCTCTTTCTTCTTCATGCACGCGAAAGCGACCTCGTGTAAGAGCGATTTTGAGTGTCTGAAAGTGCCGATGAACCTTCTCCTGACCAAATGTCTCTTTGTCTTCTCTCCCCTGAACCTCTACATCTCCAACTTCCTTTGAAACCACCTTCATCTATGGATCCACAAAGAAGATTGCCTTCAGAGCTGCTAGGTCAATGTCTCATTTACTCTCCAACCGCGACCATAGCCAGAGCAGGTGCAGTCAATTCAAACTGGCGATCTTCCATTCAGTCGAATCCAGTCCTCTATCGAAACTTGGATTTACTCGACTTCAGTCAAAGAGCCAACAAAGAAGAGTTGTTTAACTTGATGGACAGGTTGTTCCAACTTTCGGGGAATACTGCAAAAGAGATCAATCTCGACGTCAGATCTTTTTGGCCAAAAAAGGAACGTTATGGAAAGGAAGCAAAGGAGAATGATCTTCCATCTCTCTTCAAGCAGCTGTCAAAGTCTACCTTCAAAAGTCTAAGTCTTCATCTACCTGACGATTTCTTTGGATCGGCAGTATGGAATACCTCTTCACTTTCAGATCTCGTGGATCTGTTCCGAAAAGAGCTTCCACGACTTGAGAACCTGGAAACTGTCTTTTTGAGTATGCCGTCTTCAGTAAATCTGAATTCCGGATCTGCTTCAGGTGCGTTTCAAGACCTGAAAGAATGTCTGACACAGATTGCTCACTTTGACTCTTCCGATACTGATGTGACTGTGGCTTCTCTCTTGATCTTTCGACTCTTCGTGTTCCTATCTTCACCAGGTAAAGAAGTCAAATTAGTCAATAGCCGATATCAGCGACCTGAAGTTGAAGAGAACCATCTTGGTCAGCTCATGAAAGAAATCGTCAAGTTTACGGGAAGTGGTCTAACGGAACTTTCTACCTCCTTTTCTTGCGTGAACGATTCTTCCATTCAAGAAATACTCCAAGAGCTACAACACTCCAAGGCAACGCTCAAGTGCTTAGACACACATGGGCAGGGTTCTCAACATTCTCAAGAACTTTTGGAGCTCATTCTTTCCTGTCCAGAGCTCACCGATCTCAGTGTCAACTTCAACTACTCTCAACCATATCCTGACGGAATCGACTCAGAAGGAGAAGAAATTGAAGATGCAGAATGGATAGAGAGATGGGATCTCAAAGTGCCAGAATCTATGAATGCCACCTCGAACTTGAGAAGGCTCAGATTGGATTTACTCAATGTGGAAATAGAATGGAGCTCAGGCTTTCTAGGATGGATTGGAACTCAAGTTGAATTCCTCAAGGTGGAATTTATGCCAGAAGATGTTGCCGATGAACCAGAGGTTCGATATTGTTTCATCCCTCTAGTCTCTCTCAATCTTTTGATGAACCAACTATCCAATTCGTTAACAGAGATCAATTTAGCACAGGTTAGCGTCACCGAAACGGCAGAGGAAGTGATAAGTCAAATGAAAAATCAAAAGCTGACCATGCCAAACTTAAAGAAGATCAAGTTGGAAAATCCAACTTCGTCGCTTCAAGAATTCACCTTCAACCTCAACCTACCTTCCTTGGTCGACCTCTGGATCTCCCACAATTACTTCAGGAAAGAAGATCCCCTCGACATGGAAAGTCTCTTTCATCTACTCCAGTCATCTTCGAAATCGATCGAGAAGTTTGGGATGTCGGATTGTTTCGTCACGGAGAGCGTCAAGTTGGCTCATCCAAAGATCCATTTCTCACGATTGAAATCACTGTCCTTGTCCGGGAACTCGAACAAAGTTCTCAGCTGCTTTCGTTCCTTTTCTTATCAAGGTCTTGAAAAATTGAGACTTCGTGCGGGTACTGAGGCTGAGACTGACTTCAACGTACTCACAGTATTGGATGTAGTCAATTTCATCAACTCATTCCAGTCATCTATTCGGGAGGTTGATCTCAAAGGCTTATTCTTAGAGCCTGGTTTCACTTCAGAATCTGAACTTCAAGCAGAAGAATTCCCAAAATTGAAATCCTTGGAGCTGACAGCAGTTCAACCAGACTTTCTCAACTTCTTCTTCCAGAGCAAAATTTCCAGTCTTGTCAAATTCTTTGTCAAAGATCGTTCCTATACTGGGCCTTCCAATCCAATCATGCTCGACTCTATCAAACCACTTTTTTCAACCATCAAGAACAATTCGTCAACTCTTGAGCACTTCATCTTGGATGGATTCGAGAATCTTAACCCAACTCTCAAGGACGAATTGATCGAGATGAAGGATGAGATCTGGTCCTTCCCTGTACTTATAGCTAGATCGATTTACGACAGCGATGAAGAATTCAAACAATTTTTCCGTAAACAGAATTACCCTCCTGGATGGTGAGTGGTAAGAAGTGTTGATCCGCTCGTCAAGTCTTTTGCCTTTTTTCTGATCTTTTATCACTTTGTCTCCTTTTTTTGTTTCACTCACTCAAGTCGCACCAGCAGCAGTTGATCTCGAAAGTCTAGAGGTCGGAACCAGGAGCTAAGCTGGGTTATCACGTCTCACTAAGACTTTGAAATAATTGGAATTTGAAACCGGCTCGAAGCATTGCACTCGAGGAAAATCTCCCTTTCAATCCATTTCCAAAACACAAAGGATAATTGAATGCGCTGAGATAGTGAATGAAAATGAACTTGTTACAATTGCAATGATGAAAGCGAGTGATTGAAGAGAGTTAGTGAAAAAAGGTCGCCTTTCGAGGCGAATATTTTGCGAATGAGGTTGAACTTCACAATCAAGATCCTTGACTTGCTTCAGAGCTACCATTAGCATCGAGATTTGAATTACCACCTTTACCTCTTTTCCTTCTTTTTTTCCCACCACCGCTAGATTTACCTTGCGTCTTCTTTTCATCCCCGCCTTCATCTTCATCATTACCATTATTCGTCGAAGGTTTCCCATCTTTCTCTTTCCTTTTCGATTCTCCATCCTCCCTCTTTCTCTTTCCACCAACTTTAGATTCCAAACTCTTTCCATTCTCATTCGAAAGCTTTGATTTCTCTTTCTCTTTCTCTTTCAATTTCAGAGCTCTCAATTTAGCAGCCTTCTCCTTTTTCTCCTTCTCTTCCAATTCCTTTTGTTTTTTGCTCTTCTTCATACTGAGAGGATTAGGTTCTTTTGCTTTTCTCTTCTTTGGTATAGATGGTTGTTGAGAAGATTCCAAAGTTGAGGTTGAAGTTGAAGCTATAGGATCGATTTCAGATGAACCTACTACGTTATCTAGAGAGAAAGTATTCCCTGTTCCTAATAATTCAGCTTCTGCTTTCGTTGCTGATAGTTTTCGATGCTCCAACTGTCATCAGAAGAGAGAAAAAGGTAGATCCAAGGTCAGAGATCGAAAGGACTTGATTCTGAAAAATCTGGATTGAAGAAACGTCGACGGACTGCAGACTCATCCAAGAAGCTCTACCAAGATATCATCCTTACTTACCTGTTCAATCCTAGTCTGTGTGAGGTCAGACATGGGTTCCATGACCATTACACCTCGATCATTGTGATGGAGAACTGGAACGCCCAGGACGTTGTTTCGCAAGTGATGACGTATTGAAGCCGAGTCTGTAGCCAAGATGTATCGATGTTGGTTTGATGGACCTTTTTAGAGAGGAGGAAGAAGAGAAAAGGTAGAAAGAGAATGAACAATCGAAGTCTGTTTTCTCAAACTGCAAGTAGCCAGCTTTCCTCGAAATCTTGCTGCTTCTCCTTGTTCAGACTATCCCTCTATCTGATATACCATCATATCATATTAATCCATTTCCCATCTGGTCACTCACCGACTACGCTTTTGATACAATCCTCTACCTGTATTGGATCTCTATGATTACATTTCCTTCTCTCTGCCAATTTTGCCAAACCCACAGCCATTTTGAATTCCTCTCCCTCCTTTTCTTTCTTGTAAAGTGCGACGATTGAGCATTGAGTGATCATTAATTTAGCATCCTTTTCAGTTTGAATTAGATCTGTGATTCTCTTCAGAGGATCCATGACTTTATGTTTTGCCAAAGTCGATAGGAAGGAATCGTCCAGCAAGACCTGGAAAGGTTCTCTGAAATTGAAATGTTGAACATAAGATCGAAGCAGTTTTCTGTACGTTTTAGCTCGTTTTTGTCTCATCTTGAAAGAGGAAGTTGATGGAAGGATCGATTAGGAAGAAGGAGAACAAGATCTGAAAAAGTTGTCACTTTTTTTGATTCTCCACCAACTGCACTGAAAGTTAGCAATTCTCGATGCCAATCAATCAACCAGGAACTCAAGTCAAGCTGACCAATGTTTCAGTCGTCAGACTCAAGAAAGGTGGGAAAAGATTCGAGATTGCTTGTTACAAAAACAAAGTAAGAGAATGGAGATCTGGTGTGGAAAAGGATTTGGATGAAGTGCTGCAGATCAACAACGTCTTCTTAAACGTATCCAAAGGTCAATTGGCTCCTGCAGAAGATCTGGCAAAGGCTTTTGGAAAGAAGGAAACAGAGGAAATCGTACTGGAGGTGAGTAATCGAATTGGAAACGATGGACAGGGACAGAAGGGTAACTTGCAACAAGCTTTGAGCTGCATCTTTCAGTCGAGTCTCTGCTTGGTTTCAAACGAGAGACAGCAGAATGGGTCTTCTTTCATAGATCACTATTCTCGTTCTACGATAGAGAAGGAGAGAGGGAAAATGCGCAGCATTCATTCATTCCCAATTACTTTTATCAATCTCGAAAGTTCTTGCTTCCTTTCTTGCTGACTTATTTCCCCCACTCCTACCAACTATTTCCCTTCTCATCATCATCTCAGATCCTCAAAAAAGGGGAACTCCAAGTAGGAGACAAAGAGAGAGCCTATGAATTAGATTCAGTCAGAAAGGACATTGCAACTCGAGTTGCAACAATGTGTATAGATCCAAACACCAATAGACCTCATACAGTAGGGATGATTGAAAAAGGAATGAATGAAATAGGTTATAGCGTAAAACAAGGTAAAAACCCTAAATCTCAAGCTTTGGATGTGATTAAACAATTGAAGAAAGATTCGACTCTTTCGATTAGTAGAAGTCAAATGAGGATAAGGATCACTATGTTGGCTAAGGAAGGAAAGAAATTGAAGGAAAAAGTGGTGGAGTTGGTGGAGAAAGTTGAGAGTGAGGAATGGGAAGAAGAGTGGGAATTGGTGAGTTAAAAGACAGAGTCTCTGCTTTTGAGAAGCCCTTTGCTTTCCTTTTGTGAGAGTGTGATTTGCTTCAGCTCTTGGCTCTTTTGATTACTGAATCTCATTCCTTGCTTCTTGATATGGAATTTTTTCCTAATTCTCTACCGAACAGATCGCATTGATCTCGCCTGGTTCTCTAAAATCGATCAACGAGCTTTTGGAAGCAGAGACGAAGGGAAGAGGCAAAGTAGAGACGCTGGCTGCAAGCGTGCGGTGGGAGATGGAGAAGATGAAGATGTAGAAGAAGACATGAGCAGACCTAGTGCTGCAGGTAGTTCCTTGATGGAAGGGGCTAGGAGACTCGATTGAGAAAGAAAGTCGAAAGAGTCGTATAGATGAGTAGATGTAAGCCTTCAATTTGCAACTTCTCTCTTCTTTCCGTTCAACTTGACAAAGTCACTGGGCTCTGATAGGAATTCTTTCGCTGCTTTTTGAAACCAAGTCGAGAATTGCTTTGATGGAGAGGGAGTAGAACTTCTCTCAACTTGTCGAGAAGCATCAGGGATCGCGAACCTCTATATGGTTCAAATTGCAACGTTCTCGACTTTTAATCTTGAGAAGGAATACACGCTGATCTGAACGATTCTACCTCAGATTTGAGGGGCGATGAAAAAGCAAACAAGGGGCTGTGTGAAGGGAAGCCGAAGAATTGTTTTCCTTGAGCTTTGACTTCGAACCACCACTTCGAAATTGTGAATCAGGATTCACCTTCTTCTAAACGTTACCTTCCCTTTTGACGAAACCTCTACTTTTAAATCTTCTTCGAAACCAAATCATCAACATCAATCATGACGCAGGCGTCCAACTTTCATTTGCTCTTTATGAGCATTCTCTTCTCCCCTCTTGGCTTTCACTTTGGCTCATCCAACTCATCTTTCTCACAAAAGAGCGACGACGTGCAATGGAGATTCGGCTCTTTGTGATAGATTATATTCAAACGTCACTTATATTGGAACTCACAATTCTTATGCAATCGTATCCGATAAAGCTTCAAGTGAGTAGAATGGAAGTGCAGTCAGTGGCTGACACAAAGGGAAAAGGGAGTGGAGCTGGCAATGACTCGCTTTGGCAGCAGATGGTAGACAGAATTGGATGTCATACAGATAACATGTATATCATTTGGCTCGTCCAGAGTGAATGTAGAGAGACGGAGAAAGAAAGAAAGAAAGAAAGAGAGAGCTCCTACTCATCCTCCCCTTTCCCCTTGTCTCTCTCCCTCTCGCTCTCTAGATCAAGCGGCTAATCAGGAACAGTCCATCACCACTCAGCTCAATGATGGTATCAGAATGCTTCAGGTGAGTCAAAGTCAATTGGTCGTCTCATTCGCTGTCTCGAGCCAAAGACCTTACCCCCACCTATAATCTCACCTTTCAACCTCTCGTCAATCTCGCAGGTACAAGCTCACAAATCTGACAATGCCACTGTGACTGGAGCTGGAATCGATCTCTGTCATACCAGTTGTGGACTTGTTCCAAGGTGGATCTTTGGAGTACTACTTGGGCCAGGTCAAATCTTGGGTCGATGACAATCCAAATGAAGTTCTCACAATCTTAATCGTCAATTCGGATGGTCTTCCACCTTCTCAATTCGCTCAAGCTTATACTTCGACGGGTCTGGATTCCAAATCCTACGTACCAACCGATGCATCTCAAACCGGTCGTTACAATTGGCCAACTCTTGGAAACATTATAGATGGAGGAAAGACTGTAGTCACCTTTATCACAAATACAGAAGCTGATTCGACTTACAATTATCTATTACCTGAATTCTCTTACATTTGGGAGAATCCTTATGATCAAACTAGCACTCCTTTCGATTGTTCGGTCAATAGAATAGGGTCTGGATTGGATTCTAGCAATTTGATGTTTTTGTCAAATCATTTCTTGGATCAAAATGTTACCTTCTTAGGGTTCAATTTCGTGACTCCAAAAATCGATGAACTCGATACTACCAATTCAGCTCAATCTATCGAAAGTGGTTGTCCAAACCCTACTTTCGTTTTGGTCGATTACTACGATTATGGATCAGTTTTCCAAGCTGCAGCTTCGGTGAGTGACGACTAGAGGCATACATTCTAAGGAGAAGCTTCTTTGAAATTGAAGCTGATTGGTTTTTTCTCAATTCTCTTCCTATTGAATAGATGATTGGAATCACGTACAATGCCAAACCTATCGGAAATCAGACTACTGGATCTTCTTCCGGATCATCTGGAAGTGGAGGTTCTTCTTCTGCACTCTCGACTTTCTCGAGTTCTTCCCCCATCAGTCTTGTTGGCGTTTCTTACTCTTCTAGGAGCTGTTTGCCTTTTGTGAGGATCTTTGACATTGGTTTGAAGAATTGAGATGGGGAATCAAATATTGCTCTATATACAAGGAAATCACATGAAAACCCTCGAGACCTTTTGTACATTTACCCAAATCCCATTACCCGTTTGTAAAAAGTCCATTCCATTCTCTCTCATTCCCTTCCCTTCCCTCTCGCATCAGAATCGTCAATGGACATTAAAAATCACCCTTTACATAAATATACTTTCCTTCACCTGTTCACCTCGCCCTCTGCCATTTGCTCAAGTTGAGGTCCGGACGATGCATTTTGATCGAAAAAGGGATTGTCATTCGGTCTAGAAGGTTGATTTTGACTAGATGGAACTCGAGAATCAGAGTAGAGAGCCGCTGAATGATGAGCTTGAGCCATCTCAAGTCCATTGTTGCTGTCGTGATTAATGTTTCCATCTCTTCCAGTCTGACTACCAATTGATGAGTTCCTACTTCCCCTAGTTTTTTCTTCTTCTAACACCTCTATGGATGCAAACTAGAACAGCCAGTAAAATCGTCGAAGCAAAGAGTAACCAACCTAAGATCAAGATAGCCAGAATGGGGCCAGCAAAGTAGTTGAAGTTCCTGTAGTCATCTGGGTTAGTCAAGTTACACTCATAACCACTATTTCCATAACAAATACTTGAGGAATAAGAAGTGTCGTAATAACCAATTCGGTTGACGAGGATTCCTGAGAAGAGATCTCCAGCAAGCGTTGAAGACTGACACTGTGTAGAGAAGAAGTGCCAGTGGAATTCTGGTTGTTTTGTTCCAGTAGGAGACAAAGCGAGAAAGAGAAAGGAGAGGACATGTCAGATCTCAAGTGAGGTGAGAAGGCAAGTGATACCGAGACTTTCAGAGAGACTTGGACTCACAGCAGTAGAATGGCCAAGACGAGGAGACATGAGAAGTGGCATCTCGCAAAAGAGACTACCACTTTCACTTCTTCAGGATTCCTTTCTCTTTCGACGCCTGGAGTTGGAATTTCGGCTGCTGGAGTGGCTGCAGGCGTTGATTGAGCTAATGGAACTGCGACTCCTTCATTCACGTCGAAAGCTCTTTGTTTCGACAATCTCTTCTTCTTGACTGCAAAGTAGATACCCAGAGCTAGAGACTGAAGAGCAAAGGGAAAGTGAAAGAGGTGGGTAGAAGATGGACAAGAAGGTTCAGACTCCGACTCTCAAAAGGGGGGGGGGGGTCGATTTTCTCGGATCATCTCAAAAAAGAAACTCACCTCAACCAGAAGTATGGCACAAATTACCAAAAGGATAATGACGAGGATTCCTCCTACTCTACTTTGAGGTACTGAGATTTGAGTTTGACTTGGGACAGGGGAAGCAGAAGATGAAGTGCTTGAGACTGTCGGATTTTGTCTCTTGAGATTAGGAAGATTGGTTGCTCTTGCTTGGTGTGCAGCTCTAGGCAGAGTCTGTGTTGGAACAGATCTTGCGTATTGAAGATAAGTATAAGTTACCGTCGTGAGATAAGTGTCGGTCTCGTCAGCCAGATATTCGGTCGTTGTGATTGTTGAATAGGGAGTTTGAGAGTACGAATAAGTTTGAGTTGGAGTCGAGTATGAGTAATCGCCTGTCTGATAAGTCGGATAAGTGTAGAAACCAAAAGGATCACTGGATGAAGTTGGGAGTGACATTCACTTCTACAGTTCTATCATTAAAGGGAACGAAGAGGATAATGATCGAAAGTGCTGAAAGAAGTGCGGTCACGAATGAGGTTGAAAGGAAGGCGATGGAAAGCGTCTTCATCTTGGAAGCTTGATTTCCAAAGATTTGACCTTTGAGCTTTGAAGATGGATGGAATAAGAAAAGAGGGAAGAAGACGAAAGGGGAGAAGAAATGGGATTTTTTTACGGACTTGTTTGGTCATCGGCTGATGCAGGACAAGATCTGAAACTCAGACACGCCCGAAGACGGCCAAGAAGGTGTTAACAACTCCTCAGAAAAGAATGATGAGTATGTAGTCCGAATATTGAATTGCAAAGATATGAAGGTGATATAGATGTTGAATTGCAGAGAGTTGATGCGTTGGAGTCAAAGTCAAGACGCGAAGGAGCTTTTTGTCTTCTTTCGTTCGTTCACTTCCCGACCTCAAAGCTCTGTCTCTCTATTGACTCTAGGCGGCTTGACAATTCTCTCGTGTGGCTCCAAGAAGACCATCCCCAAAGCATCTAATATAGCCTCTTCGCTGTCCGTCTTTGGATGACCTTCTTTACCTCCTATGCGTTCCCAACCATTCGGTTGATCT